>CAUYRH010072129.1:0-100070 GCA_963574655.1 Perodicticus potto
GTGGCTGGCGCCTTAGCCTGTTGAGCCACAGGCGCCGAGCCAAAAAAAGAAATATTTTTAAAAGCTCTTGCCCTATGCTATAAATATTGCCAGTGTCTCAGAAACGCCAGATGAAAATCTGTGTCCATGTGTGCCCATGTGCACATGTGTGCTGAGTGGGTGTGTGTGTCTCAGGACTTGGACAGAGAGCAGGAGGGAGATGGAGAAGGAAATTCTCTTTCTCTTTGTGGCTTTTCCTATTTCCATCAGGTTGAGTTTGCCATTTCTTCATCTATGTTCCCAAGCACTTTAGACAACCACTGTTATAATCCCTGATGGCAAGGATGTAGGTAGGAGGGGTAAGGAGGGCTTATAATCTCCTGCTCTGGGGGTTTTATATTAAATTTAGCATTGTCAATAAAATTTCAAAAATAAAAAAAAAATAAAAAAAAATAAAAATCTCCTGCTCTGGGACATGATTTTGCTAAAGATGAATTGACAGGTAACATTCTCCTTTTTAGTTATGATAAAGGAAAGTGCTTCAAATGAGGACCAGGTAGGTAAGTAAAGGGATTAAAACAGTTGTGGGGGTGCAATAGGGAGTGGTGGGGACTGTGGCAAAATGGGAATACACACCCCCTCTACAGGAGTTAACTGCTACTCAGATCCAGCTGTTTGATCATGAGGGATATAGAAGCAATCCTGCCAACCTTTTGCTTTTTCAAGGCATGCTAAGACTTCAGATTTTAATGTAAAATCTACCAAATAAAAAAAAATATATTGGTTCAAATCTTTAAAAAAAAAACCATACAGGCCAAAGCTACACATTTGCTGGCCAGATCTGGAGCATGAGTTGGTGGCTCCAGTCTTACATTTCCCTTAGCTAACCAGCCCAGTGCTGAGTGTGCAATGCCAGATTCTACTGCTGGCCCCTCTCAGGACAAAGGGCCAAGGTGCATGCTATGCCCAGGTCCCCCAGAGCCTGGAAGGGGCCCAGGCTTTACCTTTCCCGGATGAATTCTGACATTTCCTTCTGCATCTGCTTGCCCTTCAATTGCTTCTGAAGCAGCAGTTCAAACCCAGCCACGGTGCCATTGCCTTGGGGGTCCTTCTTATCAGCCTGCAAAAGAAACAGAAGCATCAGAATTTAGGCGACATCTAGCGATGTCTGGAGCAAGGGAGAGCAGAGTACAGGCAAGTTCTCTGATGTGCCTGGCAACCCCAAGGCCAGCACAAGAGGGAGGAAGGGGCTGTCTTCTCTGCTGCCCTAACTGGGATCTCTTCCTGGGGGCCGTTGCACCTACATTGCATTCTGAGGCTCAGGTTCTCACCCTAAGCTGCTGTCCGAGCCCCTTTACTCTCCCAACCTGGAAATCAATAGTATAAAGGACAAGTGGCCAAGAATACTGGCTCCGATGCCCATCCCCTAAAATTCCTGCTGGGTGACCTCAGGCAAGTTCTTTAGGTGTCCCAGGCATGGATTTACCCATCTGCAAAACTGAGGAAATGACAGCACCTACCTCATGCGGTTATCTGGGATAAGTGACATACTAAATACCTTAGCAGGTATTAGACACACATATCTACTATTAGTACTTTTAAATGAAAGACAGGATCTGGGGAAGGTGGCTAAGTCAATGGAATGGGAACTTAGGACAAATATTCTTAGGCTTTCAAAATTGAATAATTCCCTTTGTTTTGTTTTACCTGCACTTCGTCAAGTTCACTTGAATACCCCTTTCCTGTCCTTCCCCTTCCAGACATTCATCTGGCCACACTGCTAATACCTCTCGTGACGGGGAGATCACTACCACATGGGGTGAACCACGTCATGTGGGGCTACTCTAGAAGTTCAAAAATTTCTCCATGTGCATTGAAGACTTGTGCGCCTCCCTCTATGAATGCTACATCTTGATGGAAAGCAAAGAGAAAATTATCCAAAAGTGAGCCCAAATCTACCTCTCCTCTAGGTTGAATATCCCGAGCACTCATCCACTCTACTAGAGAAAACCAGCCAGAAGAAATGGGCTTCAAAAAAAACTGTGTCATCAGAGAGAAAAGGGCCCTGATGGTCAGGGAGATAAAAATCACAGATTAAGTGTCAGAGTCCCCAGAGAGCTTGAGTTAAGATGAGGATTCACAGTGTTGCTCCGTAGAAGGCTGCTGAGCAGTGGGCAGGATCACACACTCCCTGTAGCATCCCGAGGCTCGAGACCCCCATGTGCTGACCCCTGGCCCCCAGGATGCTTATCCTTGGGGTCTGAACCACCCTCCTTTGTATGCTCCTTTCCTGGGCCCCTCTTTAGGGCTGACGTTTCCAAACCCAGCTGGGTCTTTCCAACTCTGCCGCCACCACGTCTTCACTCATCTCCACTCACCCGCCCCCTCACCTCTCAACTTCCACTCTGCCTGCACAATGCATATGAGTCAGAACGCGGCATATTTCTGCTGAAGCCCCATGCACAGCCTCCTACTGCAAACAGAATAAAACCTTCCTGGGGCCCATAAAGCCCCATGTACTCGGATCCCTCTGAACTCACCTCCCCAGGTCTGCCTGATGCCAAAGCCCAAGCCCTTTTAAGCCATTCTATAGCCTCTGCCCCGGTAGCCATATAGCCAGAGTGCCAGGAATTGGCCCTTTGGGGTGGGCAGGTGGGTGTGTGGGGGCAGCAAAAATCTTTACATGTCCTCTAAGGCAGCGGTTCTCAACCTGTGGGTTGCGACCCCTTTTTAACAATGAAAATACATTGCGGCATTAGGAAGGCTGAGAACCACTGCTCTAAGGTGCCAGTGATTTGGTAGAAAGGAAAAACCACTTCTGTTTAGTACTCCCTTAGCAAATCTAAAAAAAAAGATAGATAATCCATTCTGCACGGTGCTGAAAAGAAATTTTTATTCAATTTATTTATTGTTCCTCAGGGTACTCATGTACCCCCCTTTTTTTTTTAGTGTAAAATTCAATGGTTTTTAAAATATTCACAAGGTTGTACAACCATCACACTATCTGATTCCAGAATGGGGTGATCTAATTTTGAAAGTCATAGCTGTCTTTCAAATGCAAATATCCATGACCACTCCTGGAGTTTCTGAGGTGTAGAACTTTGCATTTTTATAAAATATTTATTTGAATCATGGAAAAAGAAGCCTAACATAAAATTTACTACTTTAGCCATTTTTAAGTGTACAGTGCAGTGGTGTTAAGTATATCCAAGTTGCTGTGCATCCTTCCCCACCAGCTACCCATAGAACTTTTCTCATCTTGGAAAACTAAAACTCTGTGTCTATTAGACAATATGCAAAACTTGTGAGGGTTTTGTTTTGTTTTGTTTTTTAGGGGACAGAGTCTCACTCTGTTGCTCCAGCTTGAGTACAGTGGCATCATCATAGCTCACAGCAACTTCAAACTCCTGGGCTCAAGTGATCCTCCTGCCTCAATCTCCTGAGTAGCCACCATACCTGGCTAATTTTTCTATTTTTGGTAGAGATGGGGTCTCGCTCTTGCTAAGGCTGGTCTTGACCTCCTGAGCACAAGCAATCCTCCTGCTTCAGCCTCCCAGAGTGCTGGATTATAGGCGTGAATCACTGTGGAAGGCCAATATGCAAAAATTTAAAGCCACAGGATTATTGCAGATGGAGCTCTTTACAAATCCTTGCACCCAACTTCCTCGTGATTTTAATGGGAATAGAGAGGTCCAAGGATGTGAAGTTCTTGTCCGAGGTTGCTTGCATCAGTGGCAGCAGCAGGTATGGAGCCCGGATTCACTTACTGAGGCTGATTCTCGTCTCCCTGCCTTCACTGAGCCTCAAAGAAAATGACTCTCCAGCTTATCTGCATTTTGGCTGGGGTTTCTGTGTTGTCGTGAATAAAAATTTTGCTGAGACTCTGAGATTTATGGAATAATCTGGATCCCAAGAGGGTCTTAAGTTCCTGTCTGAGATGCTAAATCTACTGCCAGCCTTTCAGGCTTCAACAAGAAAGCCCTCTGCACTTTAAGCTCCAGGCCTTTCCTGTCCAATCCTGGGTATCTTCTGGTCATCAGGGCCATGGAGTAGGGAAACTGAGGCACGGCTTACCCAGAAATAGTCACAGTAGCTCCACTCAGTTGGTTTCAGCAGCTGCTGTTCTGGCATTGTGTCTGGGTGAGGGAACGTCACGCAGTTTATCTGGAGGGCACAGAAGAAGAAAGCAAATGACTTTACTGGACTGGTGGGAGAAGCAGGGAAGTCCTGGCCCGAGGCACAGCACTAACTGGGCCTCCCCACGGGAACGTGCATGGGGCCTCCCTGTGCTCCAGGAGCTGGCATCTCACAGGATGGGTAACAGGTGTCCATGCTCACCCCAGAAGGGTCCTGACTCACTACAAGTTTAACAGGATCAGAATTCCAGCACCTTTGACCCAGCAATGGCACTACTAAGAGTCTCTCCCACAGATACATCCGCATGTGTGCAGTGACCTAGGTATGTGGCTGTTCACTACAGTGCTGTTTACAGTAGCCAGAGGCTGGAAAACAGTCCATCGCCCATCAGCAGGGGACAGTTAAGCAAAGGAGACAGACACACCTACAGAAATCATAAAGGGAACAATGATAAAGCTCTCATATATTGATAAAGAAAGTGTGCCGGGACATACTGTTAGGTGGGGGGCAGGAGGAGAGTCTTACAGTGGACAGCACTGTGATTTTTGAACAACACAGGTCTGAACTGCGTGAGTCCATTTTTACAAGCATTTTCTCCTGCCGGCCTCTGACAACAAGCTCAAACCCTCCTCTGCCTCCTCCTCAGCCTTTTCAATGTGGAGATGGTAAGGATGAAGACCTCCCATTTAGCAAATAGTAAATATATTTTCTTTTCCTTACAATTCTTGAATAGCATTTCTTCCTCTAGCTTACTTTATGTAAGAATACAGTATATAATCTATACATGTAACATGCAAAATATGAGTTGACTGTTATTCGTAAGGCTTCTGGTCAACAGCAGGCTGTTATGTCTTGGGGGAGTCAAAAGTTACACACGAACTTTCGACCATGCTGGGGGAGTCAGCATTGCTCACCCCTGTGTTGTTCAAGGATAAGCTGCATACACATTTGGCTATTTATGTGCAGAATACTTCCAACAAAAGGAATCCTGTCTGTGAGGGTCAGGGCTTAGAGGTCACTTTACAAATTTTATCTCATGATATGCATTAAATGAACAAATCCAATTTAAAATTATAATCTGGGGCACACATTCGGGGCTGGCCCCAGCCAAGTAGAATGAAGTATAGAGATTCCTGGGTGGCCTCAGACTTTTCTGCCCCCAATGTGTGTGGTGCTCCCGGCTCTCCTGGCTCCGCAGCAGTGGCTTTGCTGACACTGCCCCCGTCATGGCATTAAGCTCCAGATCCTTCCTCTCCTATGGAACCTTGTAGAAACAAGGCCAGACTGAGCCTTGTGGGTCTTTAATCCCTTCTTCCAGCCCAGGCATCTGCTGAAGTGGGCGATGTCAGATATTAAAGAAAAGATGGGAGCAGAAAACCCTGAGGTTTTGGCCCAGGACACAAAGTCCCGCGGCAGACAGGGCACCCAAGCCAGTGAGGGGCTCCCAGGTCACAGAAACTGCAGCTCCGCCGTGGGCAGGACCCGGGTCTGTGGAGGTGAAGTTCAAGGGGCAGACTGAGCTCAGCTCCTGCCAACTGCAGTCAAGCCAGTCTGGGGAGCCCAGTGTTGTCAGAGTATGTGAGACTCAAGAATAGCTGAAGATGGGGATTTTTATGTGACGTGTCTCCGTTTTAAAGTGCTGTTAATTGATTCAAGGCTTAAAATAATAAAAACAATGCCACTATGTAGGCCCAACATACTCCTCTTCCAACAGAGTCAGGCCCTAGGACCTCTAGTTTAGGGGTTCGAGAGCAGCTGGGGGGTAAATCTAGCCCCATCTCCTCCCAAATGCCAGGAGCACAGGTCCCACTTGCCATCCGGGAAGAAGTCACAGAGGATGGAGTCCCCTCCCACTCTGGAGACAAACACGACACAATAGCAAGGCTGAAGGCAGGAATGACCCAAAGGACCCTGGAAATGAGAAGGGCAGTGCTGGACTCTGCCAAGGTCACGATGGGGCCTGAAGGATTCCCTGCACTGAGGAGTTTTGTCCCAACATGACACTGGCCTACAGCAGCCTGCAGAGGGTGGGGGCAGCCTCTCAAGGCCTGGCATCAGGAAAGGGTCACCCCAAGCCCTTGTTTCCTGCTGACTCCCCAAGGTGTGTCCAGAGGTGAGTCTCCTCCAGGGGCTCCTGCTGCCCGCTGCCAAGCAGGTGTCACTGCGGCAGTCATGGAAAGAAGGAATGGGTTTCAAAGTTTCTCGCATTTCTTGTTTTGTGTTCCAGTTCTTCTTGCTCCAACAAATAACACTGATCACAGTCCACCTTTATTTTGCTTAATAATGTAGCCCATGACCATATCAATCAAATGTGATGATAAACTATAACATTCAAGAAAACTTGGCATTAAGGATTACAGAACAAGGGGTTGGGGGCACTTAGAAGGGGTCTAAATGCCTTCTGCAGGGCCCTGCTCTCTGTTCATCTTCTACCCTTCCCCTGGTCCTTCCTCATCCAGACTGCTCTCAGCCTTGGCCTCTTGATGGGGGAACATTTTCCTACCAAGGAAGAGCTTCACCATGAAGGGAGGCAGCTCAGCCAAAGATGGGGCAGGACAGGGAGGGAATGGGTCTTTCCCGGCCTTCTCCAGAATCTTTCTTGAGACAACCCACCTTTGGGGAACGGACACTACTGCCCACCCTGGGATGCTCTGGGTGAAGACAGACCCTGTTAGTCTGAATGGGGACAGGATGTGGGACAGTCCTGGCAAAGACAAGCCCTGGACAGCTCCAAGCCCAACCATGCAAAGGCCTCTGAAGGACCGAGGAGGGCCAAGGCCTTTCCTAAGTACCCTTCTTTGTCCTGGAGCCGAGGCTAAGTGTGCCTTGGAGTCATCTGGGGGACACAGGTTGCCAGGTCCCTCCCCCAGAGCTTCTGATTGAGGAGATCAGGGTGAGGCCTGAGCTCCCAGCGATGCTGACAGCCTGGGAGCACCAAACTTTGAGAACCAGCCACTGTGATCCAGTTGGTGGGGACAGGGGCACTCCTGGAGGAGGCCTTGTGCCCGCCACAACGGAAGACACACAGGTGGACCAGGCACAGGGCCCTGCTCTGGAGGTCCTAAGTGAACTCCCAGAGAGATGACTACTCTGGGGGCCAGAAGGGTCAGGGGTTGAGAAGGTGAGGGGGCCGCAGATGGTTGGCATGCTGGGGAGAGGAGTAAAGGCAGCAGGATGGGGACAAATTAAGGGCTCATTCTTCTGCCACTCTACAAGAACACCATCATGGAACACTGTTGCCAAGGACCCCGTCACTTGCCTCTGTCCACTCTGGTTTGGGAGTCATCACTCCCCACCAGTCCTCATGGACCTTTCCAGTCCTCACGGAACCTGTGCCCCCTGGTGGGCACCTGGAGAACTGCACCTTGCCTGTCCCGCGGGGGTGGCAGGGGGAGGCTGTTTGCAGGACCAGAGCTCCTTGGGGGCCCTCACCCAGGCACTTTCCCTAGGGCTTTGCATGCAATCTCATTTCATCTTCCCAGAACCCCCAGCAGCCCCATTTCACATCAGGGAACCTAGGATCACGGAAGTTAGGAATTTGAATCCAGATCAAGCTGACTCCAGAGTTCCAAGCCCTCAACCACGACGCTGCCTGATGGACTATTTGCTCATCCACTTTCCACTCAAGCATGTTTCAAATGGCTACTCAGTGGCATGCACGATGCTAGATCTTCCCAGCAATTGGCACACATAGGTGCGTCACAGTATTTCTCTTGCTGGTTTATTTAAGGCCTTTTTCCCTTGCCAGACAACCTGCTCCGAGAGGGTGGGAGGCCACTTCCCTGGTAACTGGCAGTGTCCAGCACATAGTGGGTGCCCAGTGGATGTTTCCTGGTGCAATGGCCAGAGGCTAGAGATGTAAGGTATAAGATGTCACTGCCCTTGACAGTTTGATGAACAAGTCTTTGGGAAAAATCTACAGCTGGGGGAAGGATGGGGAGCTGAAGCTACGGGAATGGCCAGGGATTCAGAGGAGGAATCTTACAGGGCATAATGTTTCTGTAACAAGAGGAAGACCGAGGCAGGCAGCGGGATGGGAGGTGAAAGGGCACTGCAGAGGGGAGAGGAGCCCGGCATGTGAAGAGATGCTCCACGGGTGGGGAACGCCTTGCTTAGTTCAGCCGGGGCTCAGTCAGGAAGTGGACAGAACCGAGGGGGTGGGGGTCTTGCAGGGGTGTGCCCAGGCCCCCTCAAGTCTGCTGTGAAAGCAGTGGGACAGTGAGAGCCATGGGAGGGTCTGGCGGGAGAGTGGTGACGCCTCCACTTCCCTGCTGTAGCAGAGATGGCACTGGAGAGGGGATGTGACTGACCACGGCGGGGAAGGGGCCTGCAGAGACCTGGAGGGTCATGAGGGTGGCTCTGGGCCGTGCACCATCAAGAGGCCAGGTGGGAATCTTCCAATATTTTACAGATAGACTTAACTGCACTGTGAAGTTAACTCAGTGACACTCAGGGATGATTTTGCTCTCAGCCCAGGGGACATCTGGCAGTGTGGGGACATTTTCAGTTGTTACATGGAGGCTATGCCATGGAAGCTGATAAGCATCCTATAATGCACAGGACAGACCCCAGAGCAAAGAGCCATTTATCTGACCCTAAATGTGGACAGTGCCAAGGCTGTAAAACCCTGAGCTGCCTGGCCTGGGTGAGAGGCAGCAATTCCACCCACTGGGATGGGAGACAGGGAGGAACAGTGGATTCTGAGAGAGGGAGGTGGGGACACCGAGGGAGGATAGTGATGGCTGTGTGTGTGCCGATGTCCAGTGACAGGTGGAGCTGAAATGCTTATCTGCAAACCCACCCGCAGATGAGGAAACCGAGACGTAGAGAGGTTTACTCTCCGGCCCACTCTAAGTGGCAGAGAAGGGTCCAGAGCAGTGACTGTCAACCGTTTGCCGTGGTGTACCAGTGTGCTATGAGAGGATCTCAGGTGCGTCTCGAAAAATTTTAAAGATCATTAAGTAAATTATTTTTGAAAGAAGTTCAAAGCACAGTAAGTATGTTCTTTCTTTTATTCTTTTTTTTTTATCAACATGATTTAAGTGTGTTGTGGAAGTTTAACTATAGGTTCAAGTGTGCCAGGAAATTTAAAAAAGGTTGAAAAATACTGGTCTAGAGCCAGCGTCCCAGCGCCTGGGTCACTACTGCTATCCGTGCTCTGTCCTTCTATGACCTCCAGCCTGAAAGTCAAGGCTCCTGTGTCCCTGGACAGGGAGGGTGGAGAGGCCCACACAGCTCCACCCTGCAGAGCTCCAAAGCCCAAGGAGGGAAGAGAGGGCGGGGCAGTCCTTTCCATGTGTGGATTCCTGCCCCCTCCGGGGTGGTATTTCCCAGGCAGTGACATGCGGGTCCAGCTACACCTCTGAGAAACAGCTTGTCCTGCTCTCAAGGCCTCAATTCCATCCTCCACCCAGCAAGCACAGGAGACATGCTAGGGGACCTCTTCCTGTTTGTTCAACAAAAGCCAACAATGTGCCAGCCACAGTCCTAAGGGCTTTACACTTATTAGCTCATTGAATCATCACAACCACTGTGGAGGGCAGGTGCCATTATTATCCCTACTTTACAGATGAGGACAGGAGGCACAGAGAGGTTAAACTTATGCAAGATCACACAGCTTGTGAGTATCACGGTGGAGCCAGGGTCGGACCCTGGGCAGTCTAGCTCCAGAGTCTAGACTCTCAACCTGTCACACTACCTTTCTGATGTGCTGAGGCATAAATATGCCATATCCCCACCCAGGGCAGGGGTGCGTCACGGGGAACAAGAGAGCGGTTACCCGTCCCCACACATACTGTCCAAGGGAAGTTCTAGGAGCCAGGTCACCATCCTCAACCAGCTGTACCTTCGCTCTTCAACCAACCCTGACTTCTCCCACCCTTAGATCAATGCAGGGACATCCCTGCCCCTCCTCAGCTGCAGGGCTCCATTGCCCAGCTGAGGATCATGCAGGGACCTTCTGCATGGAAGCAGCCAGAACCACAAGGACTGCTTCCCAGAAACTCTCTGAGGGGTCCCCAGGGGGCAGCAGCAGCCAGAGAACCACCTGGCCATGGCCTGGGAGCAGCCAAACTTGAGTATGACCCACCCAGGGCTCTGACGTGGGGAGGCTCCAGGCACGCCCCCTCCCAGTCCTGCCTGGCCCGTCTGACCAGCCTGCCGGAGCACATAAGGGAAGGTGCATGGACAACAACTAAGGGCTCAAGCCCAGCAGACCCTGGATTTTCTACTGGAGGAAAGCCCACAAGGAAGGTGCAGGAGAGAGAAAAGGTCAACGCTGGTGCTCTGTGAAACAGAGAGAAAAGACCCTGAGGGTTCATCTCCAGCCCACCAGCTCCCATCCAGGGGTCCCTGGCTTCAGACAGGCTACACTGAGAAGCTGAAGACCAAAGGCATCCCTAGATTCCCCTCTCCAGGACAGAGTGTGGCCGACTGGCTTTGTTGTCATCTTTTCTGGAACCCTCTAGATTCTGATACCTCACAACTGTGCCGAGGGCTTCGAGCTGCCGTTAGCACCTGTCACTCCCAATCACCCAGCACACTCAACCTGCCAGGCCTGCGTGGGTGACAGCGGGGCAAGACCACGCGAGACGGCCAGCCCCCACCCGCTGCTGTCAGGAAGTCCACGTGTCTGCTCCTTCAAAACCAGCCCCACACCCCGGGCAGGGAAGCAGGAGCTTCAGAATCAAGCTCAAAGCTCACTCTTGGCCCTGGATGCACCACCTTTTACTACCCAGGCCTGGAAATTTCTGCTACGTGGGATCAGGCAGCTTGGAAAGTGGCTCACCTCATCCCTACATGTCAGGAGGAGGGAGGCTCATGTCCTAGGCTCCAGGGAGCTGGGCCATCCCTTTCCTTTGTGCCTCTCCTCCTCGGAAAACCATTAGTTCAGAAAAACCAGAACCCAGACAAGGGGCCAGCTGGGAAGAGAAGTGCTGTGTGGAGGGAAAAAGCAGCAGGACAGAAGGAGTCTTCAGTGCCAAGGCTTGCAAGGAAGCCCACCAGCCTAGACATGCAGGGGGGCCACAGTGGCAGCCAGGGACCTGGGTTCGAGCCCTGGGCTCTGTTCTTTCACTTGCTTTGCGAACCTTTCTTTGGCCAGTCCTTTCCTTGCTGTGTTTTTCCAGCAAAAATTCTTCAAGGCATGATTGCTCACTTAAAACCCCCAGTGAGTGTTGGTTCAAATGCAGATATTCCAGCCTGACCCCACAGAAACCAACTGTAGGCCTGGGGGTCCCACAAGGATCTCAGCTATGTTTGGTAAGAACCTCTTGTGGGGACCAATGATGTAGGTTAGCAGGGAGGAGCGGGAAGATACCGAGGTACGGATGGATAAGGGGTGTCATCCCAGGGAGAACCCAGGGCCACACTCAACCCACTCTGACCGACGCTCCCTCTGAGAGATGCCAGCAGGTGCCTCCTGGCCTGGGTGGCCATCACTAAAGGCATTAAGGCCATCCCAGGCGGCACAGCATTCTGCTTCCCACCTCTCATTTCTCTTTTCTGTTTTTCTTCTAGAATTCTAACACACACACACACCCTTTTTCCTCCTACTTTTCACCTATTTCGGGAGATTTGGGGAGTTCCTACTCTGCCCCAGCACATTCTGTGAAGATCTGTCAGTGGGGACTGCGCTCTCCAGAAGTCTACCCCTGGGCCTGCCCACGCCCTGCCCAGCTCTGTCAGCTCCACTCGTGACAGGGAGGACACTGCCCCATAGTCCAAGTCGGTCAGTTCACACATTAGTTTTATCATCACCCTGTTTGCAGATGAGGAAACTGAGGCACAGAGTTGTATCTTACTCAAGGTCTCCCAGCTGGGAAGCATCAGAGCTCAAAACCTGTGCTCTTACCTGCCAGCAGGGCCCCATCTGGAGCTGGCTTAGGTTACAGAGGTCATGGACTCCCTTGATGTCCCAGTGGAGTCTGCCACCTGAGGGCTGGGCAGAGCGGCTCTGCCAACTTGGACTAGGGGGCAGTGTCCTCTCTGTCACAAGTGGGCTCTGTTCTAAGTTCTTTGCCATGTGGACCCATTTAGCTCTTACTCTGTCCCTACGACAAAGACACCCCTCTCCATTTCCCCATTTTACAGATGCGGACGCCAAGGCAGGAAGAAGTTGAGAAACTTGCCTCAGGCTTCTTCACAGTCAGTCATTAAAGTAACTTTCACTCTGGCCTCAGAGTCCAGGTTCATAATCACTGTACGCTATTGATTCTATGACCTACCCCTCAGACAGCCAGTGCACAAGTAAATGAGCCACCAGGCCACTGAAGTGGTAGCAGTTATTATTATCGTTGTTTGCCTAACCCTCTTTTTCTTCCAAAGCAGGGTTTCCAGGCAGGATGAACCATGGAAATGCACCCACTCTCCATGGGGGTCGTCGGAATAGCTCGGAACTATGTGAGATGCAGCTCGAGAGAGAATATTCCCTGTTCCCTGCTCTCCTGGACTTGAACCAAAAGAGCAAATCTAGGACCACACTTCTCAGGTCTCCACGTTGTGGGCTGTGGGGGCACCAATGTCCAGACGCCACCCTTCCCGGGGACAGGGCTGAGGAGGGGACGTGGGGGAGGGGCTCCTGTGCCTGCACACAGGACTTGGCGGGCATTTCGAAGAGCCCTGGGAGGCAGGCTGGCCACTCATGCAGAAGCCGCCTGCTTCCCATCAGGAACTCCCAGGAACTCTATTCTTAGGGTGCGTTCTCTTGCTTTTAACTTTGCCGTCTTGCAGAAGTTACCCTGCACAAAAGCAGCCCTGCCGTGGCTGTAATTTACACGTCACGTCACTTCGCTGAGCACAGTCCACCCCCTTCAACCCACACCCACAAGCGCACCTTCCCCCGCCCCCCACTGCAGAAATGGCTTCTGCATCTTCCCAACCACCCTCCTTCTACTTGTTTGGGAGAGAAAAAGTGAAATGTGACATGGACAGAAGAAGGGGAGGTGATGGACGAGGGGGGACGGGGGACTTCAGCTGAATCTAAGCTTCGGAACTTGCCCACTTCCAGGCTGGGCATCGCTTCTACTTGGTGGTCCACATTGCCATGGCAACAGCCCCATCCCTGTGGCCGAATGCCCCAGCTGGCTGCCCATCCTGGAGCGCCCCCCCCACCCCCCCGCTCCTGGAGCCACTTACTGTGATGGTGCTTTCCTTGCCCTGCCTTTTGCTTGGTGACGAGGATCCCAGGTTCTGAGGAGAAAGGCAAGAAACATCATCACAGCTGCTCTCCATGTTAGACATATTTCCCCCCCATTCAGGTTCCCTGAGGGGGAGGGTTTGGTTTAAAGCGCTCCGTGCTGAGCAAGTTCAGGGATGCTCAGCCTGCCGCTAACTCCTAAGGCACCATATTCTGGCCCGGAGCAGGTGACAGTGATCCGGACCCCACGCTGCTCCCATGCCTGGCGCTAGGGCTGGAGACTGCACAAGCTCCGAGAGCCCTGCTCCAAGCCAGGTCTCCCCCTCTTCTCTCCGTCTGCGCTGTGGGAGTTAACCCCTCCGCCGCCCTCTGCTGGCAAACGTTCCCCATGCTGCCTGCTGCCTGGAGCAGCGGAATCCGCTGGGGAGCAGAGAGTTAAGGTAGATCACAGGCCACCACCCCCTGGCGCTGAGGACTCAGCACATGACATTTTATTCTGAAAGCCTCAGGTCTAAGACATCCAACTCTAACTACACATGGATGTGCACATTGGGGAGCTGCTCAGCCCCTCCCTGCCTTGCAGCCCTCCCCACCCTGGGAGCCGGCAGGGATTTCCCAGCCAGGCTGAGTCTCAGCTTCCATTCAGTCTTTAGATTGCCTTTTCGCATCTTCCCTGTTGCCAGCAAGAAAACCAGAGTCCCGAGTACCTCTGAGCTCTCAGGTCCTCAGCAGCTTGCCAGAGTCCTGAGATTGTTCTGATAGAGAAAATTAAGGACCAACAGCTGAAAACACTACACGTGTCCTAAGAGCCTATGACTCTAGAAGAATGCTCAGTTCTGGGTCCTCCTTGTTCTATTAGGAGTTACGGTAGGGATTCAGTACCAGAGGTCCCTGAATAGGACCTGGGGCATCTCCTGTCCCGAGCTCCCCACAATGACCTGGGAAGCAGCAGACCTCAAGGCACTGAGGGTGGTCATCCCACGTGTGCCCCTGGACTCATGCACGGTGTTACTCCTTCCTTGGTAGAATGTACGGAAGTGGTCACCCCTTTATTAAGGTCAGAAAAAGCATGGAGGGGCTTCTTTAGCGGACCTCAGCAGAAACGGCACCCTCCCTCCGAAGGTCAGCACAGCCCTGGACACCTGGCAAGGCGAGCACAGGCAGGCAGGAGACAGTCCCTGCATCAGGAGCCCATTGGTGAATCAGGTCAAACAGAAAGCTCTACTGAGCCTCTGCTATAGCCTCATTCCCTTGCTCCCCTACAGCCCTACTTGGGCCGGTAAGTTAAGTCAAATCACCAAGACTATAGTCTTACCAACAAGGAACCTTGCAGAGCATCCAGTTCACAGACAAGAAAATGATTACTAGCCTTGAGAGCCTGGCCAGAGAATCTGACTTCTCTGAGCCTCAGTTTCACCATCTGTAAAATGGATCATCACTGGTCCTCAAGCTTTGTGGTGCATCAGAATCAACTGAGGAAAGTGCCCCAAATATTAATGGAGCTCCAGCTGGACCAGGCCCAGTGGCAGAATCTGAAGACCTTATTCAGGCAAGCTCATCCACTTTCTGACCTTATATTGAGGTGCCTCTACTTATGGCTGCTCCTCCAGGGACCCCAACAAACTCTGGGGAAACACCAAGCTTGTAGCCAACTACATCATCCATAGACATTTACAATGCATCAACTCATCCAGTCCCCAGTTCCCTCCCAAGCTATCAGCTCTGCCCCAGGGCACTTGCCAAAACTGCCCAGATTGGAAGGCAGAGTGAGGCTGCAGGGTAGGAGGTGATAGTCACCGAGGAGAAAGACAAGCACAGGCCTTTCTCCATAGGTTCCTTCAGGCAGAGACACTGGCCAAGCAAATACCTGCCAGCAAGGGGGAAGGGTAGCCTTTGGCACAGACTGTGTGGTCTATAGGAGTCTTCCTGTCATGGACAGACACGGCCATCACCACCACTCTACTGTCACCCCCCAGGGAGGGCAGCCAGTGCTGCAGCTGCCTTGGCAACAGCCTTCCAGGCCACACGTCGATGCTGATGACTACAGTGAGGAGGAAGAGGAGAAGGAGGACTAAGAGGAAGCAGGTGCTTCCTCCCTAAGAGGGTGCAAGAGCTACTGTCTGCTGCGTGCTTGCTTAGCTAGCATGGCACGCACCAGGCTAGCCATTGGACATACTCATTCCATCCTTCCGGTCCCACAAGTCAAATGTCATCAACTTCATTTTACCGACCATGAAATTGAGGCTTGCAGAATTATTAGCCCGGTCACTAGGCTAGTAAAGAGAGGAGTGGAGATTGGAACCCAAGCCTACATCGCTCTTTCCTCTATCTTCTGCCATCTCTCCACTTTGAGACCTGGGACAATATCTTGTTTTCCAGGTATCTTTGCAAGAGTGGCAGGGAAAAGATGTCCATGATCCACACGCACAGATTTTGGGACCACTGTGTACAAAACTCTGTAGAATGAGGCTGGACGTGGAGGTCATGTCTCCTTCCTATGAATACAAGTGATGGCATTGAGGGCGAGTGTTCTATCTGTGTGCAACTTCAGTTGGTACAGACCACGGTAGGTCACAAGCAATCTCAGACTCTGCGTGTGCTGCTGCTAACCTGTGCCTGTTCCTCTCACCTCATATACGTACACAATGCACATGCATTATATAAATACACACCCCATCAGAGCACCCCACTGAAAGGGCCCAGAAGGAATGACACCTCATCACAGTTATAACACCTACTAGCTAGAAAGTGGTTTCTAAATACTATTTGGCATTAAAAGGAATCTAGTCTCCTCGGAGCTAATTCCGAATGCAAAACAGACTTGGAATATCCTATTGCTCCGAGATGTAATAAAGTATTCAAAGAATGGTGGACAAATAACAAAGGGCACAGCTTAAAAGGGGCGCCCGTGTGCTAAACTTGGGACAATCTGAGCACAAGTATGAATAATGACGACTAACGAATTCTGAAGGAGAAGGGAGGAAACATTCCTTACAAAGGAATGCCAATAAAAATATACAATTAATTAGGAAATCACCGTTTGCAAACCCCAGTGTCAAAAGGATTCAGGTTGTGCTCCTCATGGGTGCTGAAAACACTGAATGAAAGGATTGCTTGGGAACAGGGTATTCCCGGGGCCTCACACTGCCTTACCGATTAGTAACTAGTCATAAGAGTCACAAGAGGAAATGCAGACCCTGGCAAAGGCGCAATCGGGCAGTCACCACATAAACCAAGAGTGCAGACTAAGCCGGGCAGGAGGGCACTAACCTGGGCAGGGGTGCCTCCCAATAAAATGCAGAAAGTACTCAACATGCCCTGCGCAGTCCTTGCCAACACCACTCCCCCTACATCTAAGCAGAAGAAAACAATTCTATTAAGGATGTAGGTCATTCTACAAGACAACTGACCTGGGCTCGTAAAAAAGAAATAAATTAAAAGTCAACATGGGGAAAAACAAAAGAAAAAAAATGTGTGAAGGATTGGATCGTGATGAAAAGAGACCAAAGCAACAACTTCGATGAAATGGTCTATCCATGTAACAGAATATTCAGACACAAAAGAAACGGAGTGCTGATACCTGCCGCAGCGTGGAAGAACCCTGGACACATTCTCAGTGAAAGAAGCCAGGCGCAGAGGGCCACATAGAGCGTGATTCGATTTGTATGAAATTTCTAGACTAAGCAACCACATAGACAGAAAGTAGAATTAGAACAGTGATTGCCTAAGGCTTGGGGAATTCTTCTTGGGGTGTTGAAAATGTTCTAAAATTGACTGTGATGATGGTTGCACAACTCTGTGAATACACTGAAAAACCACTGAATTGTACGTTTTAACAGGATGAATGGTATGGTTGTATGAATTATATCTCAATAAAGCAGTTTTAAATGAAAAGAGAAAGGCAGGCTAAAGAGACACAGTAACCAACGTACCCATGTGTGAACTTGAATGGATTCTGGATTGGGGAGAAAAGCAACCATAAAAGGCATTTTGGAGAAAATTAGGGAATACGAGTATGGACTACATATGCTAGGTGATATTACAGATTTAATGTTTTCTTAAGTATTGTAATCGTGTCGTGAGCTTTATCTTCTTCCTTAGAAATGCGTTCTGAAACATTTATTTGCATTTAAAATAATATGTTAGGAATTTGCTTTAAAATAGTCTGGAGGTGGTGGGATTAGGGAGAGAGAGATGGGAGCATAAAGCAGAGGAGACTGGCCGAAAGCAGGTAAGTGTTGGGCTTGGATAATGCTTTATTATAGTATTCCCTCTGCTTCTGTAAAGGTTTGCAAATGCCTATAATAAAAGTATTTTTTTTTAAAATTTCCTTTGCCTATGATAATTCTTCTCCTCTGTTTCCTCCCTCCCTTCCTTCCTTTTTAGACGGAGTCTCACTTTGTTACCTTTGGTAGAGTGTCCTGGTGTCATAGTTCATAGCAAACTCAAACTCTTGGACTCAAGTGATCCTCTTGCCTCAGCCTCCTGAGTAGCTGGAATTATAGATACCCACCACAACACCTAGCTAGTTTTTCTATTTTTAGTAGAGACGTGTTTCGTTTTTGCTCAGGCAAGTCTTGAACTTCTGAGTTCAAGGGATCCTTCTGTTTTGACCTCCCAGAATGATAGAATTACAAGTGTGAGCCACCATGCCTGACCCTTTGTTTCTTAAAACTCTCCCCAGCCTGGTGTGCTGACCCCACCTGGGCAACTCAACTCAACCAGAGGACTCACAGAGGGTGGCACCACACAGGAGGTACCGTGTGGCAGGTCATTCACAAGTGATTCAGCAAATGCCCTCTCCTCTCCCTGAAAATAATCTTTTGGGTGCCATCTCTTTGGCAGATGGGATCGTGTAAGAAACCCCTCAATGGTTTTTCAGTACTGTCAGTATAAAACCCGAGCTCCTCACGAAAAGCCTGTGCACGCTCCCCCTTCTTTCTTCTCTTCCGCCACACACCTGCTGATTTAGCAAGCCACATAGCGCTCAGCCTCGGTGCATTCTTCGGGAACACAACTCCTTCCTGCCTCTAGCATCCACGTATGCTATTCCCTCCACCTGGAATGCTTTTCTTCCCCCACCTCTCTGCCACGCTAAAGCCTTGCTCACCCTTCTGGTCTCAAAATAAGTGTCTTTGATCAAGGAGTCCATTCCTGACATTGCCACCACCAGGCTAGGTCCTCACAGCACTTGCTTCCCCCAGCCCTTACTACTGCTGAAAGTCCATAATTCTCCATTTCATGCCTTTTTCTCATAACAGCTGAGACCTCCATCAAAGTAGGGGCTATGTCTGCCTACGTTTCAGTGCCTGGCAAAGACAGAAATGCTTAACAGGAAGCGTGTTATTGAATGAGGGAGTTAGATGGTAGGGCATTTGACATCTCAGCTCTTTTCTCCCCTTTAAATTCCTTCCTCCAATGGGTCCCTTAAGCTTCTAAGCCCTCAGTCCCATTCTCTTTCCTCTCTCCTATGCCTAGTGGGTCTTCCTGGGGAGGTTCATGGGAAGCCAGAACATTGAAAAGTAGATCACCAAAGGTGGATCCCTGGTGGGCAGGAAGGAAAGGGACCAGCTAGAAAGTCCTTCTGCCAAGGCCAGCAAGACTTTGCTCCCTCTGACCAGGTGGGCTCCATTTATCCAATACCCAGGCGGGCTGCAGAACTGAAACCGTCCACTGGGTGGCACTAGACCATTACCACCAGCACCCACCCATCCAGGTCTCAGGGGAGTAGACAACAGAACCGGCAGGTGCCCTCGGGAACTGTTGGGCACCCAGTTGTCAGCCACAATGGGGCATGATGGGGACACACTCCTAGTTTCCATTAAAATTAGGACTTCTCTCTGCTTCCCCCAACATTCTCATGCTTGCTGGTGGGGTGTGGGGGGAAGTAGCAAGCTGGTAGCAGGAGGAGAACACAACAGGGCCTTTCAGATCTGGAGTTTTTCAGCTTGTGTCTGTCATTGTCACCTTAAACAAGTCACCTTATCTACCCCACTCCCTGCATCTCAAATGGACATGTGTTTGTTTGCTCATTCATTCATTCATTCATGTTTCAGTTATAGTGAAGTATAATTAGCATGAGTTACAATGGACAGCCTGGGATGACGTGAGTAAATTACTCTCTGCACGCTGAGGGTACACACAATGCTGTGTGTACTTAAGGATCCTTTCTTGGTTGTACTCTATGTGAATACCAAACCTTCTTAACCTATTTCTATGTGCAGCCTTGGGCACCTTTTTTGGAGAACTAGCTCTGTAAGTTCACAAACTAGGATAAAAAGTAGTAGCTTTTGTATCAAATGTTCACCTTTCACAGCCTAAAAGAGTAACATTGTATTTCACAGTCCTGGGATCTGGTGAACAAATCCATCCTTGCCCTCTTCATGTACTGCAGTATTTATTTTTGTTACTTTGATGAATCTCAACTCCCAAGGTTATCAACAGAAATGAATATTGGTCAAATCCACCTATCTTTAGGCTGTCACTGTCTGCCTAGGCCTGGGTCTCTAAAGCCGGCCTTCCCTGAAACCCCAAGACCAGTACCTCTCTTGTAGCTTTTACTTTTTAAATTACTAATCTGTATCTGACTTCTACAAAAGTAAAATGTGCTCATTTTAGGAAATTTGAAAAATCGTGACGAGTATAAAGACAATAATGCTATCCATGATCTTAGACCAAGGTTTCTCAACCTCAGCATAATCCTTTTTATCAAACTGGATAATTCTTTCTGGGTTGCCATGCACTACGGGGTATGAAGCAACATCCCGAGTGTCTATCCGCCCATTGCCCCCAGCACTCCCTTCCCCAGTTGTGATGGATGACGAAGATGCCTCCAGATGTTGAGAAGCGCAGTCTAAGATGCAGACGGACGCACCACAAAGGCTCTGATTTATTTTTCTTCCAGGCATTTTTCTTCACCTAAGGATAGATTTGCTTCGCCCAAATAAGCCTGACTACATATACAGTTTGTGTTCTGCGTTTCCAGCTCAATATTATGTTGTGAGCATTTCTCCAAGTCATTAAGTTTTCTTCCGAAGAATATTTTTTAATGGCTATGCAGTAACACTGGCTGTCCAGGGCCATAATCCATTTTACCCATCTCCTGTTGCTGGACAGCTAGGTTGGGTCTGACATTATGGTGCTGTAAATAATGCTAGAGTGAGCAGCCTCACGTAAATCAGAATCCTTGAATATATCCCAAGAATGGAGACAGGAATAGAAATTCCTATGTCGATGGCTTCTAACATACACTTGTTAAATCTGCTTCTGAGATGTAAGTCAGACCAGTAAATAGTTAAATGTATGAGCAATAACTTCATAGTATTTCTGGGGGTGGAGGGGTCATGTTCTACCAGGGAAAGAAGAACCATTTCGCGGGTATGGTGCTGTCTCTCATATTCTTCCTAATAACCTCTAGGGTGGCACAAGCTTTTTTATTGTTGTTGTTAAACCATGGCAGAACTTAAGTCACTCTCAAGTCAGGTGATAAGTTTCACTGCAAACAGATCAACAGAAGCTGTGTTGAGGATGCTATTTGGGGCTCAGCAAGAAACATACAAGCCAGGATGATGGGTGACATGGGCAGAGGAGAGCAGGGGACAAACAAACGTACTGTGAATGGACTACTGACTGTCCCTTTTCCAGGCATGTTCTCCAGCCCAGCAGCGCCAGTGTCACCTCGGGGCAGGCTGGAGACACACAACCTCAGGACCCCTAGACCTGCTGGATTTTAACAAGAGTCCCAGGTGACTTGCCAATGTTTAAGAAGCCTTGACCTACACTGATGTCCAATTTCTCTTCCAGAGTTAATTGAATTGAGTCTGAACACAGCACTCAGCCTCCTAAAAGAACAACTTCATAACACTTCCAAAAGTTAACACTCTCCTATATTAAAACTGACTGTCACAGTTCAGCCTATGGTGGTAACAGAACAATGGGTCTTTACTTCAGTGACTGGTCCTTAAGACCCCACCCCCCAGCATAATCAGCTCCTGTTACCGTCAACATCAGCAATATTATCATCACGATCATCATCAATTATCATTGATCGGTGCCATCACTGTCATTGTCACCCGGAGGTCTGGTGTTTCAATTCCTGGAAATGGTTGGTGGAGTTTGGAGGCTTTATTTACAAAGAACATCTTGATAATGTGTGGGTAGACTAAGTAACACTAGTCCGCAGTATCTTAGGCACAGCTCAACGCAACTGGAGAAGACAGGGGACTTGGCATCAAGGTCTGGTCTGACCACTGAGTAGTCATATGGCCTGCACAAGTCACTTAACCGATCTGAGCCTCAGTGACCACACGCACACCACGGGGACAGGGCCACACCTCCCTCACTGTTGGCACAACCCCCGACTGGGACGGAGACTGAGAAAGCAGTTTGGGAATCTGAATCATATTCCCATTTCTTTCTACCCCTTAGCTGTCTCTATGCTAGTTTGCCCAATGAGATTAGCAAATTTTACTAAATTCTATTCTGGGTAAAATCTGGGGGTAGGGAGAGTAGGGTAGAGAAAAGGAGAATGGCCCAGCACACCCATACTCCAAAAGTGACGGGAAACCTGGACTGCCTGTATCAGGTAGACCCTTCTGTCCTGGCAGTTACAACTTCGTCACCGTCAGCCCCTCCACCAAACCACCCTCAACTTCTAGAAAACCAACAAATCAAAATCATCCAACCCTCTCCCCATCAGGGACCAAGGGAACAACCCAGATCCACCAACTACTTTCTACTTGGGGGCAGAACTGGGCTGGAGCCACCTGGATTCCAGATGCTTCTTCAGTGAGACCTTCCTGGGCCTGTGTGAGCAGTCACCCCTACCTCCCTGGGTGGGGCCCCTTACCTGGGAATCACCGGTGGATTTTCGGAGACTCATGTGGGCAGTCTCTGGAGGGTGCGCTGGGGTCCCTGACGCGTGGTATCCATTCACTGCGGGGACA
Source organism: Perodicticus potto (assembly GCA_963574655.1). Taxonomy (NCBI): domain Eukaryota; kingdom Metazoa; phylum Chordata; class Mammalia; order Primates; family Lorisidae; genus Perodicticus; species Perodicticus potto. The sequence goes on from CAUYRH010072129.1 coordinate 22,198, forward strand.
GAGACACGGCTCAGATGCTGTGTGGGTCCCCGATGGGTACCCCCGACCTTGGGCCACTGCAGCCCCTTCTCCTACTTCCTTCCCTGGTTCTGAGTAAAGTCTTGCGTGCCTAGAGCTGGCCCGCAGGACCTTATCATTGTCTGTCTGCAGAGCTGGAAATGGGTTGAAAGGATGTCTCTAATCCTCAGCACTCAAATCACCGAATTCTCAGGGGAATCGGTTCCTTCTTGGGCCCAAGAGCAAAAGGAATATTCTCAACAGAAGACGAGGTCACTAGAGTCAAGCTGCCATTGTTGCCCATGTGGCATGAGTTAATAGTCTCAGGTGCTGATCCAAGGTGCACCTGTGCCACTTGACTACAGCCCCCTCCATCTCTCCCTGAGGACTTCTGCACCTTCAACTCAAAGCAGTGCAATGTGGGTGTAATGGAAAGATGACTGGATTTATTGGTTGCCATGAAATTAGGCTCTCCTGGTTAATAGACAAATGATCATTCTCGAGTCACAGATTTCCTAACATTGAAAAAAATCTGAGGCGTTAAAATTCTGTCCCAATAACATTATATCTCTCAGGGGACACTCATTCATGCTCCCAATGTTTGCTGATCAACCTCTTCCCCAAGAGCAAGGGGGAGCTCTGATTTGTAGGATCTGCTGATTTCTGTGCCATAAATATTCCCACCTGGCTGGATTCAAACCCTCCAGCTGCTGCATGCTCCTGACACCATGAATTCACACCAGAACCCCAGGAATCTCGGTTCCCAGAGATGGTGCTGCTTCACGGGAAACTCAGCTGGTGGTTTCTCCTTAGGGAGCCTCAGCTTCTATAGGTATGAAAGGGGATAATTCTACCTAGTCTTCCAGCCGACTTTGCTAGTCTGACCAGGTGCTAACTGCAAAAGGGATCTGTAAATGAACAAGAACTTTGTTAAAAAAATAAGGGAAGGTCAGAGAGGGGAGTGTCACTACTTTTGTTCCTAAATTGGGTCCCCATGACCAGAAGCCTACAATCTCTGGAGATCGGGGAAGCATGCCCTCCTCCTCATGTCCCAGGCTTGGAGGAATCGCCAGTGCAGGTCAAACTGGAGGACAGCAAACAGACTGATGTCCAACTCATGATTCTTCTGGAAAAAGCTTTGCAGTACGGCAAGAAGCAAAGGAGAAAATGGCCCCAAATTACTAACACCTACGAATTTGGAGTGGCCAGAGCTGGAAGTATGCAACAGGCAACGGCTGATGAAGACCACTGCATGGAGAATGTTTTTCATGCTGGGGGATGTACCCCATTCTCCATGCTTGAAGCGAAAGTCCTAGGCCAGCTAAGCAGAACCATACTTGACAGGGTGCCTGTGGGCTTCTCTCTGACCTGGAAGGTTTGCCCTCTACTCCAGAAGAAGGTGGGAACACACTTGTCACCAGAAAACAGAAAACTTAGTCCAGAGCAGCACCTGAAACAGTGGCTTGGGGAGAGAATGAGGAATAACAAATTCTGGGCATGGTGGCTGACGCCTGTAATCCTAGCACTTGGGAGGCGGAGGCTCAGATTGCCTGAGCTCAGGAGTTGGAAACCAGCCTGAGTCAGAGCGAGACCCCATCTCTTAAAAAAAAAAAAATAGCCAGGTGTTATGGTGGGCACCTGCAGTCCCAGCTACTTGGGAGGCTTAGGCAAGAGAATCACTTGAGCCCAAGAGTTCGAGGTTGCTGTGAGCTATGACACTACGGCACTCTACTGAGGATGACCAAGTGAGATTCTGTCTCTGAAAAAAAACAACACACACACACACAAATTAACCCTGCAGTGACAGCTACAGGCTTGGTCCACACCCATAGCCCTCAGGCAGCTGGCCAGGTGCTGATAACATCCACTCACTAAAATAGGGACATTTCCACTGGATTGTTTATCACAGCTCAATTGACAGTCGCCAAGAAGTGGAAACAACCTAAATGCCCATCAACTTAGGAATGGATTAACAAACTGTGGTATATGCATGCCATGGAATACTATTCAGCCATAAAAAGATGGAGACTTTATATGCTCTGTATTAACCTGGATGGAGTTGAAACACACTTCTCAGTAAAGTATCACGAGAATGGAAAAGCAAATATTCGACGTACTCAACATTCCTATGAAGCTAGTACAGGATCTAATTAATAACCACTTAAAAGAAAACTCATTTCAATTTAAATTAGGGGGAAGGGGAACAAAGGAGGGGAGAGGGTAGGGTGGGGTGCTGCCACTGAGTGGGCACAGTGTAGGGGTGTATGGCACACCTCTGGGTGCAGGACATAGCTACAAGAGGGACTCTACCTAACAAATTCAAATATCGTGATTTGGTTGTTTGTACCCTCACACTGATCTGAAATTTTTTTTTAGAAAGGCAGCTTAAAAGGGAAGTCCACGGTTCCAGCGGCATCAGGGAGAATGCTTAGGGGGCCACGATAATCTACTCAGACTGGCATAAAGCTATGCCAGGAAAGGCATTAGACGAAAGATAAATATTCCCCCCAATGAAGGCCTAACGCTTGAGAAATATTATTTATTAAATGGCATAGTCCTTAAATGAATAAAATGCAAGTGCTAAGAAGTCTAAAGACAGCAAGAGAAAACCTCAGTTCTCTGCTTTCAGTTTAGAACCAACAGGCAAAAGTAAGGATGAAGGAAACCAGAATCATTATTCTGAAAGGCTGATTAAAACAGGGATATTATACAACAGGCCCTATGATCAAAGATAACATTTGGGGGGGAGCATCAGGAAGCCACGGACCATTTAAAAAGTTGGCCATTTTTAAGTCACAAATAAATGCCAATAAATAGTACAAGGCATAAATAACACAGGCCACATTCTTTGACTAGAAAGCAATAAAAGTAGGTATGAATAATGAAAGAATAAATATACAAGGCCCTCATCTTCCCAATTCCCAAATACTTGGAAATTTAAGAACATGCCCTCTTAAATCATCTCAGGTCAAAACGGAATTTTAAACTGTAATTATATAATATTTAGAAAATAATAAAGAAGAACATATCAAAACAAATGGGATAAGGCCTGAATTATACTTGGAGGAAAATCCACAGCCTTAATTATTTCATTACCAAACCCAAAGGAACAAAAATAGCCTAAATATTCAACTTAAGATTTTAGGAAAAAATTTTAAAGGCCAATAAAATAAACTAAAAGAGAACCAGAGAAAGAAATACAAATGTTGCAACAAAAATTAATGAGTTAGTAAACAGGATAATCATAGCAACCCAGTTCTGGTTAGGGGTGGAGGAGAGGGGGCCGGTAGGAATCACAACTATTAAAAAAAATACAGATGGGCTCAGTGCCCACAGCATAGTCATTACAGCACCAGCCACATACACCGAGGGTGGCGGGTTCGAACCCGGCCTGGGGCCAGCTAAACAACTACAACAAAAAAACAGCCAGGTGTTGTGCTGGGCACCTATAGTCTCAGCTACTTGGGAGGTTGAGGCAAGAGAATCGCTTAAGGGTAAGAGTTGGAGGTTGCTGTGAACTGTGATGCCACAGCACTCTACTGAGGGTGACATAGAGAGATTCTGTTTCAAAAAAAAAAAAAATACAGATGAACCAGTGTAATATATGACAGTGGGAGAAAACACAAATGCTCAGAATTAGGGATTAGAAAGAAAACATAAGCATAACAAATGTAGTAGAGATTTTTTTTTTAATGCAAGAGCATATGACTTATAATTTTATGTTATTAAACACCGGACCTTCCATAAGACTCAAATTATCAAATGGTTTCCAGGGACACTAGAATGGTAAAAAGAGTAAAACCTTTGAAAAATTAGCTCCCCTTCCCCACAAAGGCACTGGGCCCAGATGGTTTTATGGGTAAATTCTTTCATACACTCAAGAAAGGAATACCCATGCATAGAAACACGTGGCAGGCTTCCCAACAAAGCCAAAATGATCCTGATCCTAAAACTGAATAAAGACAACATAAAACTGAAACCGCAGTTCAGTATGACCATGGAAATGAAACAACAAGCTTCACCTGGGCAGGTTATCAGTCTCTCTCTTAGAGGATGTGAGTCCTATAAACCAAGGCAGCCGTGACTCTTGAGAGTAGGGCTGCCCTTCGCACCCCTACTCCTGCCTCAGGACTTCCCCAGCACCTCCAAGTTCACACTCAACTCCTGCCCCCAGCATCCCACCCCCAGGCTCGCAGCCACTACGCTTACAGAAGCACGGAACTCTCTAATGCAGAGGCATTTTGCCCCTAATCCAATCCCTTGTTCCTAGTTCAGTTCTGGTCTGTCAGCTGTTAGCTAATTACCGCTCATGTCAAAGCAATTACTAAGAAAGAAAAAATAATTTTCCATTCGACCATTTCACCCCACCCAGCAGCCCTCCTCTGCCATGCTGCCCTGCTGTGCTTCCCTTGAATACTCCCTGGCATGTTCAGAACACTGAGGAGCAGAGATCAGGGCACTTACGGCCCACCAGGTCCCAGCGACCCTCACCCATGAGCATAATTCACTGGCATTCCCTGTCCTCTGGGCTCCCCGGTCATGAGTTGGCCACAAACAAATGAGGCCAGAAGCGGGTGCTGGGGGGGCCCGTGGGCAGGGGTGGAGGGGAATGAACTGGTCAGGCATCACTCATAACCACAAGGAAACATAATTTGGTTTGAAGATAGAAGAAAAAAAAAAAAACGAAAATGCCAAAGTCGGCTGTTTTTAATATTTAAAAAAGGGAACAGAAAGCTTTATCTCATAACCTTAGTAGTTTGAGATATAAACACAGGCATCCACACATTTCATTCCCCTTACAGTCAGCTGGACAGACAGACAAGAGGGAGGACCTGGGAGGAGTACAAGGAGAGAAGAGGGCAGATATTTGGGTGGAGGAGAAGGTCAGGATGGGGGAGGTCGAAGGAGACAGAGAAGGAAGGAGAATAAGAAAAGTTATTGAGAGGGACCAAGCAACAAGGAGCCAGCAGTGTCTGCCACCCAGCACGCACCCTCGGGGCACCTCTGCCTCTGTCTCTCTGCCCCTGATCCCTGTGATGTGAAAGTCACATCCTCAGAGCCCCACTGTCCAGAAGAAAAACCTAAAGGAATATAAGAAAATCAGTCCTGGACACTGCCTTGTATGTCTGATCTAATCTCCCCTCTCTCTGAAATAAACACAGCAACTTCTTTCTTCAAGGTTATGAAATCTGGGAGCGCCAAGGTCGTCGTTCCTGAAATCCATCCTTCCTTCCCTCCTTCCTTCTACCCAGCCTTCCCATTTCTCATCTATCACACAACGAACGCAGTGCAATGTACTGTTTCCCCAGGTGTGTTTTACACAGAACAGTTCTTCAGGGTGTTTGTAATAAGCATTAGCAGTGATGGTAAAGGCTAGTGTGTTACGGCACAAAGAGTCTGGGACAGGCCAGGCACGGTGGCTCATGCCTGTAATCCTAGGACTCTGGGAGGCTAAGGTGGGTGTATTGCTCACCCTCAGGACTTCAAGACCAGCCTGAGCAAGAGTGAGACTCCATCTCTAAAAATAGCCGGGCATTGCAGCAGGTGCCTATAGTGTCAGCTACTTGGCAGGCTGAGGCCAAGAGGATCTCTAGAGCCCAAGATTTTGAGGTTGCTGTGAGCTATGATGCATTCTACCAAGGGTGAAAAAGTTAGACCCTGTCACAAAAAAAAAAAAAAAAAAAAGAGTTTGGGATGCCCCATAATTCAGATTTAAATTTAATAAGTTTATTTACATTAGGGCTTTTAAAATATGCTAATATGTGCTATGAATCTCAAATAAGGCAACCATGTGCAGGATTCCTACCTGTACACAGACACAGAACCCACCCAGGGCAGGGAAGCAGGACTACCGCCGAACCCACTTTGGGAAACACGAGTATAGGCACACATATTGTGAAGTCAGGTTCTTCCGGGCACGGTCACTGCCTCCTCCCCCTCGTCCCAATACCCTGGAAGGCCTTTCAGCGTCTTCTGTCATCACGCTCACTTTCTCAGGAGTAACTAGTATCTACCCTGGTCTGTTTAGTGGAGCGGCTTTACCTTAAGAGCCTTTTCTTCCAAAAATTTCTCCCTGGCCACCAGGTCCTCACTGTCTCCCCTGGCTGTCTCAGATGTAAACTGAGTTGCAAATGGTTGAACACCTGTGGCTGTTCTCAGGGGCCTCCAAGGTGAAGCAGGCCTTTTTAAGGTCCCTGGAGCCTCTGCCAACATCAAAGGACCACGCAAGCCTCCTTCCAACACGGTGTGGCCTGGCCTTCCCTGAAGTCTATGGTGAGGTCCAGTTTAGGGCTGTGGAAGACATCTGGGCCTGGCCACTTGCTAGCTCTGCAATGGGAGAGGGTCTTCTTTGCTTCCATCTGGGAGAAGGGAGCTGCTCAGGGCGTCTGACCTTGCAAGAAGGTGTGGGTGAGGGTGAGGGTGAGGCCCCTGCTTGCAGGCAGCACAGCTGTCGGTATGTACATGTCCCAAGCTGGCTCCTTGGGCTCCTCTTGCCTCAGGCCCCTGAAAATACACTTGTTCCTTCCCCTTTAATCTGGGTTCCTGGGGGCCACTGGAGGCCCAAGAACGATCTCTTGGTGTACTTAAGCCCCCAGGCTGGGCGCAGGTCAGCCTCTGTACCTAGGTTTCCTGAAACACCCACAACCAACACCCCACTAGGGCAACCTCGATAAATACTAGATCTCCTCTCTCTCCTTAAGAAAACTTCAAACACAAGTTCAATGCACATCCCATGCCCAGAGGCTCAGAAAGGAATTCACTCCCCACTTTGACACTGTTGAGAGAGCAGCCACAGGGGGCTACTTAAAATTAAACACATCAAATTTAAATAAAGTCGAAATGCAATATGGTTTCCAGGATTGGATCCTAGAACAGAAAAAGGACATTAGTGAAAAAACTCATGAGATACAAATAAAGTGTAACATTTAACAGTCATTCACAATGTTAATTTCTCGGTTTTGATGAATGTACTGTGGACACAGGGACAGGGACAGGAAAACTGAGTTACGAGAACACAGGACCTCTCTATACCATCTCTACAATTTTTCTATAAATCTAAAATTATTCCAAAATAAAAGTTATTAAGTTCAATTAAATGAAAAATGCAGCTCCTCCGACACACCAGCCATATTTTAAGTCGTCAACAGCCACGTGTGGACAGAGCAGAGAGAGAAGGTTTCCACTATCGCAGAAAGTCCGCGGGACAACACTCCCCGTACTGTCTGCATCCTGCCTGGTGACTCACACATCAAACTCCCAGAACCTTATTTTTCACTCAGATTTTCTTTCCCTTTGCCTGTTCTTATTTCTCTCTCTATAAATCCATGCTGAATAGTAAACCTGCCCAAAGAGGATTTTTAATATTTACAGCCATTACTGAATAGCGTCTTAGGTGTTCGTTTTGGCTTAAAGTTTGCTTCTTACTTATTCGGTCCTCACCCAGAAAGCCTAGCATGAAATATCTCTAGTAAAGCTACTGAATAAACAGTTCCCATAAGCCTGGTGCTATTAATGCAGGGAAAGGCCCCGGCCCACTGCAAAAACCCTGAACAGCGCCCGACGTCCACAGAGGGGTATCTAACTTGGGGGTAGGGGTCCAGGTGTATTTCTAGGGCCCTCTCCCCAACTGGTAACCTGGCTGGCTGTGCTATGGGTGTCTAACAACCAGAAGAATGACAGCCCTATCCAAAAGCCCACAAAGCCACAACATGAGAGTGGAGCTGGTCCTCACCCTTCCACCTCCATGAAGGAAAGCCTGCCCGAGCCTGGCCTGGCTAGGTTAATTTGTGGTTCCCCTTGATCCTCTCCCTGACCTGCTTCCCCATGCTCTTCTTTAAGACTGACCATACAGGAAATGTGTGGCCAAGAAACGTGGCTGCATTTTTAACCTCACCCTCAACTCCATCCACCTGGCAGGCCACCCACCCCTCTATCATCGCTGCTAAGCAAGAGCAGTCTTAGCAGAGCCAAGTGGGGCCTGGAGGCTTCAAGGAAGCACCTCCTGTGAAGACAGCACACCTCCCCAGCATTTAGCTGTGTCTCCACCACCCCCCTCACCCCAAATATCATACTCAGAATGACTTCCCAACACCTTGCCAATAACATCCCCTCATTTCATCCCATCCTCCGGTTCAGCCCCTGCCCTCCAGACTTGCCGGCCTGCACTGAATTCCAAAGTGCTGTTATTCCTGCCCCAGGGCCTTTCTACCAGCTGTTCCAGGGCCTACAACGGACCCCAAATCCATCTTCTCATTGCTCTATCTTGGTCTAAAAATGTCACTTCCTCACCGACACCTTCCTTGCTCCCTCAGTCACACGCTCGGATGCTCTGCCCTACTTCATTCCTTGTGTTAGGAAGTCTGAGAAATTTTATGTCTACATATTTACCCAACTCCCCAGCTGTAACACAAGCTCCCAGGAAGCAGGAGCCGCGCATGTGTCTGATCTGTCCGTGGCCACATCCTGGCTACTAAGAACAGCAGGTGGCACATTTTTCAATGAGAAGATCTGAAAGTTGTCACTGTGGCCTTCTCAGCAGCAGGAGCCAAGCTTCAGGGCTCCGAGCGGGCTCCAGCAGAGGGGTGAGCAACCCCGTAGGGCTGAGGCTGCCGAGGGGCGAATTTTATAGCAACCTCGTGTCCTCACTACGTCTGTCTCTCTCCTCACAACAGAACTCAATGTCTTGAAAGCTGTTTATACAACACAAATGAAAGAAAAAAGCTTGGAAGAAACCGAGCGCTCGCCTAGGCAGAGAAATACTGATGTGGCTATTATTTTATTCTTTAGTACGAGGTTTAGCTCACAAACCGAGAAAGAAGAGGCCAAAATATCCCGGAACCCGCTGTAGCCTCACTGGTGGGTTCTCCTTCCTTCCATCCTGGAGCCGGTGCTTTTGTGGCCCAGGATAGAAGATGCCACCCAGAAATCATGCGGGATGGACGGGACCTGTGAGGATGGGGACAGTGAGGGCTGGCAGAGAGAGACACCTGCTGAGGCCCCGGTTAACAAGTGGTATCATAACCTCCGATTTCTAAGACGCCACAGATTGTTAGCGGTATCCTTATCTTAAGTACAACTAAAAAGGAGAAAAGATGCTTCCAATTAAACTGAGATACACAACTCACTACAGGACACATCTGATTTTCAAGATATTAAAATGGCTGGGTGGGGCGGGGGCGGGGAAGAATCAATGACATAGGGCTCTTCATGCTGACACGGGGGCTGCAGCGTCTAGCTGAGCTGCGTAGGGCCTGTCCTGTGCCCTGCGCCACGTTCAGTGGCATCCATGGCCGCTGAATTAAATAGGCTTCTCCATTTCAGGCTGCCTTAGAGCCTTTGCATGGCTGATGTGTGTGCTGACTCTCCGAAGGGGAATAGAAGAGGTAGGCTTTCCCAACCGCCTTTGACTATAAGATCCTTTTTCCACAGGACACTTACAGACCCAAGAGGACAAGGTTTCCACCCTAGGAAATACCATCCTAGGAGCTGGGGGTAGGGGAAAGGGGGACAGTCACTGACCACGCACTCAGTCTAGGCTGGCCACTTTGGCGATTCTGGTCTCCAGATGTGACTTCCCCTACCCATTTTCCTGCCTGTCTCAGCTGCCCTCAAGGGTCCGAGCATCCAGCCCTCTGAGCCCTCCTTCTGGGGATGGCCCATCCCAACAGCACAGAGTGGACCGATGCTGCCAGTAGAGCAGGCTCTGGAGAGGTGAGCCTGTCACCCAAAGGGCAAGACCCAACCAGCCCTGCCAGCCTGGCAGGTGACAGCAGTCACACCTGCCACCTCTACACACTCAAGCCTTCCTCTGCCACACGCTGTTCTGTCCTCCTCCACAGATCACGCTGGCGGGAAAAGACAGCGGGTTTCCTTTTAAGTGTCTGGCTGGCATCAGGCCACAGGAGAGAGGGCCACACCTCACATCATTCATCCTAGAATTTCTATTGTTAAAAAAACCACAAGAACAATAATGAAAGGGGCGGCAGTGTGCTCGGAATTGCCTGTTTGCCTGGTGTCACTTGGCAGGTGCAGTGCTGACTGTGCCCATTTCTGGGGACTTGATCTGAGACTGCGGCACTCGCCCTAGGAAATCGGGAGGAAGTGCCCCCATTTCCCTCCCCACATGGAGGTTTAGGTCAACTATTTAGGCCTCTGACTACTTTCTGTTCCAAGAATTTGATGGAAGCTGAGGATGTCACTGAGCCTTCTGCCTCCCCACCCGTGTCCAGCTGCCACCCTCTGTGACACTCTCAAGCAATTAAGGATTAAATTCCCATCTGATATCATTGTGATTTGCCACCAGGTTGCCACCAAAAGCTGAAAACCAACAACTGGTTTCCATCCCATGTGAAAGGGAGATGAATCCACTCCACATGGAAGTCATACTCTATTTAGTGGTAGAAGATTCCACAAAAGAAAGAGAGAGACAAAGCCCCCTCTCCCAGGGAGCTTCCCACCTAGCAAGGGAGGGTGACCAGCAACCAGGAGCAGGACTCTGAGGTCAACAACACAGCGTGCAGCTGCAACCTGGATGAGAGCTCTTAACGGAGTGGTCAGGGAAGCCTTCTTGGAGGAGGTGACATTCAGGAAAGAACCAACCCATAAAAAAACAGATGTTGTTCTCTCCACTGCTGTGTCCTGCAACCTGTCTCCTGGAATCTGAGAACCAGATGTCACCTGAGAGCCCCCTGGACTAACTCACCACCTATCACAGGAACACCCACCTCAGCTGCCACTGCTTGATTACCTCCGCTGACAGAGAACTCGCACCCTCACAAGGAATCCCATTTCCTCTCCAGGCATTCTGTAGGAAAGCTTCCCTATGCAAATCTGTCTCCCTTTAGGTTCTACTCCTTGAGCAGGACCATGTGGAGCATTTCTGTCCCCACTCCAGGTCCTCCTGCCCCTAACAGAGAGGGAAGAGCTGTGATGCCTCCCCAGCCATCTCCTCTCCCTTGGGGAACGTGAGAGACAGAGAACGTGAGGCCACCAGAGCTGCTGTGGTTGCTGCCATAGAAATGCCAACCTGCTGGGCAGCTGGCCCTTGGCTTGGTCCCTCCCAGGTTCATGCCATGACAACCTGGGCCAGCTCTAGGCCCCAGGGACCCAGAGTCTCAGCTTTATCACTGTAGGTGAGTGTGGGGTCCTCCCAGTAACCTCTAATTGGTGAGCAGACATTACCTGTTGGAGGCAGAGAGCTCCTGTGAGGGCCAGGGCTGGCTGGAATCCCAGGAGAACTGCTGGGACGTTCCCAGGTGGTCTCTGGTCAAAGAAAAAACAAACAAAATTGCTTTGAGTATTTCTCAGGGCAGATACTCAGAGTCACAGAGCAGAATGGGACAGTCAGGGCTCAAGGAAAACAGAGATGTGGCCGGTCAGCCTCCTCTCTAACCTGTCCAGACAGGAGCCTGCCTCTGTCCCCACATCTATCCCTTGTCACACACCCTACACCCCATGGTAACAAAGCTTCTCTTTGCTGGGGACCCTTTCTCTATAGAGCTGGGGCCAGGTGGAGGTGGGCTTCTGGCCGGGACTCTCTAACATGTCTCCCAGCCCACCCCCACCCCCTCACCCCTGGCTTCCAATACATTCACCCCATTTCTGTCCCAAGGGGTGCAGATTCCACTCCTGAAACCCAAGTTGTCAAATAGACACTTCTCCCTGAATGCCTAGTGTCACCTGAAACTCTAAGGCGCAGAAAAGGAGCCCTGGCCCAGGGATCTGTAAAGAGACAGGGGTCCTCCGCCAACTGGGGGGACTTCCACGGTCCTTCCTGATTCAGTTTGTTGGACCTATAACCTTCACACCTGCCTGGCCACCTCTCCCTCTTCCCAGTTACATGCTCCAGTGAGAAATGATACAATTCTGCAGCTCCGGTAATGGCCCCTGAACACCACTTTACCATTTCACTGCCACAAGGAGTGACTTCTTATACAATTATCTAGTTAAAAAAAAATACTTTCTCGCTGTGCACAACTTGATCGCGCAGGAAAATACAAAGAAAATAAGTATCCCCCAGCATCGCACCATGCAGAGGCCGTCATCATCAACAATTTGGTATCCATATGTTGATTTGTTTTCTAAGCATACATTCACCTTTAACACAAAACAAAAGCTATGCATTCTTTTATGTATCAACTTTGGTGAATATCTTTCCAAAATCATTGAAGGGGTTGGATAGCACAGAGGTTAAGTTCTGTTTATAGCACTGAGTCAAGTGGCAAACTCCCTGGGTTTGAATGCAGCTCTGCTCCTCCCCCTAGGGACAACCCTGGCCAAGCTGCTTACCCTCTCCATGCCTTGGTTTCCTCCTCCATAAAATGAGCTTGATATGGTATTTCCCCCAAGGAGGTGCTGTTATCAATGCTAAATGCCCATATATAAGCTTCTAATGTAAAATTATTTTAAAGTTAGTCCAACATATGGGCATAACATTACTTAATCAAAAATTCAAATACTAAAAATCGGTTGTTTTGAACACTAAAAACAAAATTGGGTTCTTCGCACAAGTTTTACTCCTAAATTGCTGTGCAGCTCTGGGCAAGTCGCATCTCCTCTCTGGTCCTCTTAATTCTTCATCTAAAGAGATTGGGCTAATTGGTTTCTTAGGCCCTATTGCTCTAGCCCTCTAGCTTTGAACAGTGGTGTCTGGGTTTAAGGAAGGCTGAATCCAGGGCTCCAGGGGAAGGGTTTAACAGTCTAAATCAATACCATCCCTTCATGCTTGAAGGTAGAGAAGACAGAACTAAGGGTGCCTCAGGAAAGCTGTTGGGAAGATGTGAACATAAACAAGAGAACAGTGGGCTCTTTGATGATGGGTGTCAAGGAGAGAGGTTGCCATCAGGCTCAGGGGCTTTCCTGAGAGACGTGCTGGCTGGCAAGAGAGTACCGTGACTCAGAGACCTTACCATGAAGCCCACTCCACTCAGGTCCCATAACATTCATAGCTGAGTGAGCTCTGGAATCGCCTGAACTGTGTATATTGTTTTTTTCAACTAGAAACGAGAATGAAAATTATACCTCATTAGGGCTGCAAAAAACACTAAGTGGGTTAACACCTGCAAGGCACTTAGGATAACCTTGGGCACACAGTGCTCACTTTATCAGTGTTGAAGAAAATGAGGCCATAAGCCAGGTTGGAGGGCGCAACGCACTGGAGGTTAGATGAGCAAACAGCGTTCATCCAAAGGGAGGTGGGAATCCCTGGGGAAGCCTCAGGCTCTTTCCTAACAATGCAAGCCCAGGCTCTCTCTCCTCTTCTGCCTCTCCTGCTGGGTCCCCGGGCCCCTGGGAGACCTGGAGACAGAACCCACCCAGCTTCAGCCCTATCTCTCACCCCCTACTCCCAACTGGCCCCCAGGGCCTGGAGATGACCCTCCATCACATTCCAAGTGAGCCTCCCTGCCTCTTCTCTCTCCCACGCAAATTTGTCCACGCATAGCTGGTGGACCAAATGGGACCCCAGCGCTCTCACTGGAGGGCTCCTTTCCAACAGGGCACATGGAATCAATTCCAAACTCTGTAGTCTTCCCGGCAAAGGGGCCCTGGAGTTCGGCCACTGTCTGCCTGTCCAGACAAACACCCGCTGGCTTCACTCCAGGCCTGACTAACTCACCGGCTGGGCTCTGAACATGTCTTTCCTGCGCTAGTCACTCACCCTTATCACCTCCTGCTCCTCCATTCCTGGATACTGTGACCTGTTCATTTCGTCTCAACTAGGATGCCTCTTCTGCCATGTAGACTTCCCAAACTGCTTTTCTTCCCCATAGTCCAAACTCCAAGTGCTCTCGAGTGAGTGCTTTAGTGCCCTGCCCAGACCCCTCAGCAGCGGGGTGCACAGCTAAGGCCCTCTGCGGGCAGTGCCAGGGGGAGCTGCCTTCACAAAGGCTATACCTGGGGGTGTGGAGTGCGCATCTAATGACTGGCATTTTGGGACTCACCAAGCCCCTTGGCTCCTGTTCTGAAGGGCCTTCCCAGCTCAGAGCTGGGGCAGGGGCTGCACATGACCTTTCTGCTGTCTGCACGGTATGGAACGCTGCTCCCTCCCTGGGCTGGGGCAGCTCCCAGGGGTCCTCTCTCCACTGAGCCTCCTGCACATGAATCTGTCTCACGTTTGTCTGAGAACCTGACCTAAGACACCCTCAATGCACACATTTCATCAAGCACCCTTCTAGGAAACTGGCCCGAGAGCTGAAGCTGTGGCTGACTTGAGAGGTCAAACCTGGCACCTGGCCTGATGGCCAGCGGAGGGGTGGACACTGTAACAGCACAGGGAGATTCCTACCTGATGTGCTTCCTGGCTCTCTAGAATAAATGGAAAGCCCCCTTCCTCCTCAAATATCCCAGAGCGCTGACCCCTTTATGCCGCTGCCTCCACCTCTTGGGCAGCAGATGCCACCGACCTTATTTTAAAAGGCTGTCCTACCCGCTGATATGCGGACTGGACATATTACCTTCTGGCTGTAACAGGGCTCCTAAACTCATGCACTGACTCCTCCTTCCGCCCACACACCTATTCATCTACCCCACCAGCCTCCTACCTACAGCCAGCACCAAGTGCCACTGGGGACACAAAGGCAGAGCCTACTTTCAAGACACCACCCAGCAGAGAAGCTGCTGCCCCCTGCTCCTTCCTCCAGCAGCCGGGAGCTCTCCAGGAAAGGGATCCCAGCAGCAGCCAGGGCCAGGACACAGGCAGCTCAGGGGCCGCTGGAGGGGACCTTGACACCAGAGGTGGATGCTGGCTTTCCGTGCTGGGGCCTGGTGGAAGGCCCCTTTCCCTGCACTCACTCTCGGGCCTGGGTCACTCCTGGGCTCTCCAGAAGCTGGGGGCCCGTAAGTACTTCACCTCTCTCTGCACTTGTCTACTCTAATTGGGGTGCATCACGGGTGACACAGCCACCTGAACAAGCAGATCTGACCAACTCAAAACACAAAGACAGGCTCAGCGCCTATGGCTCAGCGGGCTAAGGCGCCAGCCACGTACACCTGAGCTAGAGGGTTCGAATCCAGCCCCGGCCCGCCAAACAACAATGACGGCTGCAACCAAAAAAGGGTCGGGCGTTGTGGCAGGCACCTGCACTTCCAGCTACTTGGGAGGCGGAGGCAAGAGACTCGCTTGAGCCCATGAATTAGAGGTTGTTGGGAGCTGTGATGCCACAGCACTCTATCCAGGGTGACAGCTTGAGGCTCTGTCTCAAAACAAAAAAAACACAAAGACAGTGCCAGCCTGGGGCAGGGGTGGCACAGGCCATGCCAGGCCAGGCAGACATCTGGAGAGAGCCACTGAGGCTCTAGCTGGGTAAACTCACCAGCAGCAGGGCAAATCATCCCAGCTGACCACACCACCCACAGGGAGGAAGCCCTTTCCAGGTCTTTTCCAAAAAGACTCCCTAGTCTATTTATAGTGCACCAGGGTCCTCCATCAAGCCAAAGCAAGACTAAAGTTAGTAACTCCTGCCTAGCTCACTGTCTTTACAAATTTTTATTATCATTATTTTTTAAAGAGAGAACATCTGTGCTTTGAAACTCAAGTTTACATAGCTTTCAGTCTTTCAGCTATTCTCTTTACAATTAAAAAAATTTTTTTTACTTTGTTGCTATTTATTAATCATATTTAGGGCAGTAGCTCATAAATATATCAATGAATGATTAAACTAGGCAGTGAAAATATTTTTATTTTTAGAGATGAGGATCTTGCTAGGCTGTCCAGCCTGGGCTCAAGTGATCCTCCTGAGTAGCTGAGACTACAATCACAGGCTACTGTTCCTGGTTTTCTTTACAAGTTTTATTCTATCTACATGGGGCAGCCACGGAACACTCAGCTCAGTGCCCAAGTGACCCCCGACTGAGGGTCCTTTGCATTCTCTGGGCTTCAGTCCCTGTGGTCCTAGGTCATCCCAGGTGACTGCTCAGACTTGTGGTGATGCAGGCCCTGAGGCTCTGGGAGGCATAGTGAGATCAGAATGGAAGAAGTGAGAATCGCTCCAGGGAGCCTCCTCCCACCCAACCCAACTCACACAAAACACATTTCTTCCTAATGGCAACTCCACTGGGACAAATCACCTCAGTTGACCACACCACCCACAGGAAGGAAGCAGGGGGGCCCAATACACACAGACAACTGACTAATGACGAATGAAACCAGCCCAGGGTGGGTTGCTATTGAGTGTCAATGCTGAGAGCCAGAGACGCTAATTTTCTCATTAGCGGTTTTCAGTGGCTGCCCCATGTTGAATAAAACTTGTAAAGAGAGCCAGGAGTAGTGGCTGGTGACTGTAGTCCCATATTCAGGAGGATTGTTTGAGCCCTGGAGTCTGTAGCCAGGCTGGGCAACATAGCAAGACCCTCATCTCTAAAATTAAAATAAAAAAATAAAAATACACATTAAAAATAATTTTTTAAAAAATTGTAAAGAGACTATAGTTGAAAGGCTGAAAGCTATATAAACTTGAGTTGCAAAGCACAGATGCCCCCTCTTTAAAATAATAATGATAATAATAAAAAAATGTTAAAAAATAACAGCGAGCTAAGCAGGATTTACTAATTTTAAACAGTTGCTTCCAGATTTCATTTCTCCTTGTTAAGACTGCATCCTGCCTGTGTTAGAAATATTTGCCTCCAGTGGGAAAGCCATGAGAAGCCCCTAGACCTAGGCTACTGGTTATGGTGGTTCATCTGCAAGCTTCAGACCCCAGGGCCCTCCTGCTAGCTGGGGCCTTTTGGCTTTCTTGGTTTGTACTGCTCTCTGCTGCCTCCAGTGGCTTTCAGGTAAAATAACCACAGGCACCAGCCCAGGCAGAACCCAGCTTTGGGGTCTGGGCCCTGCTCTGAGGTTCTGCAGTCCTCTTCTCTTTGTCTCTCCTTATAGTCATCCTTCTGTTCTTCCTTTGTCTCTCTTCCTTGCCACCACCTTCTATTTCTTCCTTTCCCTGGTTTGGGCTTCTCACAAGAAGCCTCCTTCTCCCTGTTGTCCTCACATGCGGGGTCTTTCCGGGCTGTGGTCAGGCCTTCCTGAGGCAGACTTGCTGCCTTGCCCTCAGAATTTGTCTTTCCTTCCTTGGGAAGCTGGTTTGCCCCCAGCTGTCCTGCTGCACTCGGCCCTGTCATCCAGGCAAGTCCCAAGAGAATCACAGGAGCCCGGTACCCTGGTGGGGGTGCTCTGGTGGCACTGCAGATGGAGCCCCACCTTCACCAGCTGCAGCGAGCCTGAGGCTGGGCTGCATCTGGACTCGGGCTCGTCTCCCCTGGGACGAGCAGCAACAGTTCAGAGGGACTTCGGTCCCGGTTCCCTCCTGTGCACCTGGGCCTGAGGCCTTCTAGTCACAGGTGTTGCTACAGAACATTTTCAATCTCCTCTTAGAATTACATGAAATTTAAACTACAACTACAGTATCCCAGCAGGAAATAAGCTACTACTCTCTGAACAGCCAATTATGCCTGGTCCACCTGCTCCATATGTGGAATCCCCATCATGGGTCCCAGACATCTATGGGACATTTCTAAATGGAAGGGCACGGGGCTGTTGTGAGAAGGGGCATTTCTGAAACTCAGTCTGACATCAAAGACTACCATTTTCTGGTTGCATTTACCACATCTGAGCTCTATGCTGGTGCTCTGGGAGCTACAGCAAAGCAATGCTGTTTGAATCTACAAACTATTCTTTATTTAGAACCATCCTCAAAGTTAATGCTATTGTTATTCATTTCACATGTACTTGAGGGCCTATTCTGTGGCTGGCAGTTCAGCAACACTGCTGGAAATATAACAGGTTAAACTCCTCCCCCTTTAGCTTACGTTCTAGTGGTCAGTATGATACACTACAGGTAATTTTAAAGAAACATTTATGTGTGTTTGTGTGTTTACAACTTTCCATAAATGAAAATTTAACGTTTTTCTTACATGGGATTGGGAGGGAGTAGTGCCAAGAGACACATAATAAATAAACAAAACATAGCAGGTGGCCCAGCGTGGTGGCTCACGCCTGTAATCCTAGCACTCCGGGAGGTGGACACAGGTAGATTGCCTGAGCTCATGGGTTCGAGACCAGCCTGAGGAAGAGTGAGACCCCTTCTTTAAAAATAGCCAAGGGTTGTGACTATACCGAGGTGACAAAGTGAGACTCTGTCTCAAAAAAAAAAAAAAAATCAGGTTACGTGTTGGTACATGTTAAAGAGAAAAAAGCAGAGAAAGAGGAAAGAATTATTAGAAAGAAGCTATAATTTTGATAGGGTGACCAAGGAAGTCCTCAAAGAATGGGACATTTGAGTGACGATCTGAAACAAATTGATTAGGTATCTATTGCTGCATCATACATTACTACCAACTTAAAACACCAACCACTCATTATCTCACTGGGCTTCAGCAGGTCAGGAACCCAGAAGTGGGCTCTGGCTCAGGTTTCCCATGAAGTTGCAGTCAGGATGTCGGCTGGAGCTGGAGGAGCCACTTGCAAGAAAGCTCACTCTACGGATGCTGGCAGGAGCCAAAGTTCCTTGCCACGAGGCTGGGCACAATATGGCAGCTAACTTCCCCCAGAGTGGGCAAGCAAAGAGAAGCAGAAGTTTAAACAAAAGGGATACTCCATCATGACCACCAGAATCTACTGGTCTCACAGACCAGCCTTTATAAAACATGGAAGGGGACAGCACAGGGCATGAGTGCCAGAAGGTGGGTGTGTAGGGGACATCTCCGAAGCTGCCCACAACAGATGGGAAGGGGAAGACCATGCCACATCTGAGGGGACAGAGTTAAAAGTCTCTAAGAAATATATCTGTCACCAGCAAGGGGAATGGTGTGGTTCAAGAGGATACTGGGTGGGGGTGGGTGGGAGGAGAGAAGATGAGGTCAAGGGTAACAGGAGCCAGATTGGCTCACCCAGTGCTGAGGGTCTCAGGGTGCATTCCCTGGAATAGCAGCAGCAGCAGTAGCATTGTCGGGAACTTGTTAGAAATGCCGATTCTTGGGCCTCATCCTAGACCCACTGAGTCAGAAATTGGAGGCGGCGCCTTCTGATGATGCTGGTATACTCTCAGATTTGAGAATCACTTACTCCAGGATCTTAAAGGTCACTGTGAGGTCTGTGACTCTCATTCTGAACGCAGGGGAAGACACTGTGGGGTTTTGAGTAGAGTAGTGGCATGATCCAATGGCTGCCTCCAATTAAGTTTCCATCCCTGAGCCACCGTGTGTCCTCAGCACAGAAGGCTGGCTCACTGACTGCCAGTCCCACAGAGGTGGAGACGATCTAGGGCTCTTCCCTAACACCCTCCAGAAAGCATAGGAGCTCAGAGAGTCTAAGGCCATGAGTGGGGCAAGGGCCATCCAGGGGCTGCTGGAACTCCTCAGGTGGCCCTGGAAGTGCCACCTCCCCCTCAAAGAGCGTAGATGCTGCTGGGATCTAAAGGAGTCTCACTCAGGCAGGGTCGGGGAACGGGGTGCCCAGGCCATGACTATCCCCCAACCTCCAGTCCAGGAACCAGACTCTTCCATGCTTTTTTCACACCCTTGTGGACACAGAGGTGATTCCGGAATGGTCTACTGACACCTGGGAAGAACAGCTCCATTTAAAGAGGTTCTTGCTTGGGAAGCTTCATCATGATTCACCTCTCAGGCTGGCTTCTACTACAACCCCTTGGATCCCTTTGGGAGGGACAGACCTTCAGAAAATGAACACCTGCCCATAGGCCCTGCCATGTCCAGAACTGCACGGCCATCAGTGTCTGATCACCAGCAGGACTGGCTACTGAGCTTGGGCCCAGACTGTTCATTTCAGGCAGTCTAAAGAGAGTTCCCCTCACCACCGCCACCAGGCCTGTGTCCTGAGCTTCAGCACACACAGACCCTGAGCCCTGGGAGCCCAAGGTCTTCAGGGAGAGCTGCCCAACAGGAGTCAAGCTTGGGGGACATGGGGAAAGGGACGAAGGTGAGGCGGTAGCTGTCACCTCTCCATCTCCCAGGCCACAGGAATCAGCAGGCAGCACACGTATAGGGTCCCCAAGGAGTGTCCAGGAGCAGTGAAACTCCCCGTACTCTGGGGAAGAGGACAGTTTGGGGACACGGGGCTCAGTTATCACAAGGAAAGAAAGATATGGAATGAAGACCTGGCCCTAGTATTCATAATATCCTTCATGATTTGAGGCATTGGAGCCCAGCTCTGGCATCTCACAGACAGAAGTTCAAATCCCGGTCTCTGCTTTAAGACAATGACTATGTCATTGGGCTCAGGTTCCTCATGGTAAAGTGGGGATAAGAATACAGTAGTCCCAGCCTTCTGGTGTCAGGGAGAGGGGTTAAGGGGTACAGACCACTTTCAAATGCTTTCTGGCAGGGACTGTGCCCTCACAGATAAAGGATAACAGTAACAGTGACTCTCGGTCGTCTCCATTCCCTTTCTCTTCTTGCTTCTCCACCTCCACCCTAGAAGCTGACTCCTGGCCTCACCCTTTCTTTTCATCAGTACCCAGAGCACACGTCCCAAAAAGAGAGGCAGGAGAAGGACCCGCTGGTGATGCTTGGGGTGAAGAGGGGCTGGAATGTCGCCTCCTCAGCACTGCTGCACTGTTGGGGTGCTCCAGGGGTGACCAGGAAAACATCCTGTCAGTGGTCCCCAACTTCCTGCTTCACAGCTGCTCACAAGATCCTTAGGGCGATCCTGGGATCGAAACGGGGCAGGAGCTCTTGTGCCCATTTCACAGATGATACAGAGGCTGATGACGCTGACAGGATCAAGGCGAGGGCCCTTCAGTGCCCTGGCCCTTTATCTGCCTGCACCAGCCTGCAGAGAAGCCGGGAAGGAGCTGGACTAGCCAGAGGAATTCCAGTGGGGGCGGCCTGCCTCGTGCCACCTGAGTCTGCCCTTCAGTCCCAGTAGGACCCCTGATTTACCAACCTCTTTGTGGAACACAGACCCACGTGAACACACCAGGAATCCCTGAGCATTTAAAAGGACAATACCAAATCAAATTTGGGTTGTGGGGCAATGAGGGGTCGCTGCAAGGTTGGAGAAAACATGTTTTGTCATTGGGCCAACAGATGTCAGTAACCAGCTGCCAGCTTACACAGGTGACTTCCCTCTTATGGTTAACAAACTGTGGGCAGATGCCAAGAAGGAGACTATCATATCAAAACCAAAGCCTGGACACCCAGGACCAGAATCCAAGCACAGGTATCCATTTCTGAACTTGGTTACTCATCAAAATCGTTTGTAATTCCACTTGTTGGAATTACAGATTCTCAGATCTCATACCTGGAGATTTTGGTTTAGTAGGTTTGGGGAGGAACTCAGAAATTATCCTTTTTATCAAGCAATCTCAGTGACTAACCACAAGTGGGAAAAAGTGGCATAAACTCTAGTTCCGTTGATTTTCAACTGGTGTGCCATGAGAGGACCTTAGGTATGCCACAAACATTTTTAAAGATCATTAATTAAATTTACTTTTGAAAGAAGTTCAAAGCATGGTAAGTATACTCTTTTTTTTCCTTACTTTTTTTTTTTTGATCAACATAATTTAAGTGTGTCGCAGACGTCTGACTACAAGGTTCAAGTGTGCTGTGAGATTAAAAAAAAAGTTAACAAACACTGCTGTAGTCTGTGGCAGAATGGCCACAGAACCCAGCTGCCCATCATGAGGTTCCTGTGTCAGACTTAGGGTAAAGCAAGGCACATCGAGGCAATACCGAGTAGCTTAAGGACCACCCCTCCCCAGTGCCCACCGCCTCCACCCCAACCTTCTAAAAAGCATCAGGTTCATAACGTCTGCCCCAGGGAACCAGTGCTTTGACAGGAGGCTGAGTTACCTATTTTGGTTTCCAGGGGTGCTTCACCAGTTAGAGAACACACAAGCCTGTTAGCATGCTGAGTCCTCAGCGCCTTCCCGAGAACAAGTGAGGATGAGGAGGAGAAAGAAGCACAACAGCTGTGAGTACTATACTGTGGGAAGGCGCCAGAGAGTACCAGGGAGCAAGTTCTTAGGAGCCACACAGGTAGCAGAGGAGTGACAGCCTCTGCAGGGCCTGGCCTCCTTTTCTAAGTCTTATCTTACGTCCTGAGTTAGAGGACAGGCAGGAGGGGTTTTAAGTTTTTGCAAGTGTTTGTCTGGACGGAGCTGATGGAAATTGCAGCCAGCAGAATATGTCACCCTGGCCACCCTGGCCTGGCGATCTGCTGGTACAGTCTGTGTGGTCCCTGACCATGTTATTGGACTTTCAGAGCACTGAGGAGGGGGAACAGGTAGCTTACAGCACTGTCCCTGTCCCCCAGGGAGCTGATAGATTGTGTAGGATGAATAAGTCTCTTTCTACCTCAGCTACGCCTGTTTTCATATCCATCCCTCCTGCCAGATGTATTCCAAGGGCTGGGACAGTATCAAATAAATGTATGTCTGTCTCCTGGGTACTGAGTTCGCTCAGAAGCATTTGATGAATGAATGAAGACCCACCTCAAAGCAACCATCAGAACTACGTTCAGCAAGGTGGCTAATGGCTCATTTAAAAAATGCACGTGTATATGTGTTTAGATAAAAAGAGAGATAAAGAGACAGAGGGTAGACCAAGAAGAGGGCCAGGGAGATGGAAAAGCCCCAATTCCCTGCACATGGTATGAATTACAAATCAGTGAGCAGCCCAACTTTAAAATAGCAAAGAACACATCCAGGTGGGTGCACAGAAAAACAATTGCAAATCATCACTAAAGAAGAAAAGATGCTCAATCTCATTCACAGTTGGAGAAATGCAAACTAAGACTACAAAACACTATTTTTTCACTCCTGGGGTAGATAAGATCTTGCATCTCTAGTTATGGAGGATTTGTATAAACAGGTGGGAATACCTGTCTTTGAAAGGCAATTTGGAGATAGCTATCAAAATCCCAAATGCACATATCCTTTGACCTAACAATGGTTCTAGGTGTGCAATAACGTACATGTAAAAGTATTCTGCACAGCATTTTTTCATAGAGGGGAAAAAACTCCCAGAAAATAAACTGGATGTCCACCATCTGAGGGCTGATTGCTGTATTAGAACAAAGGTGTTCTATATAGTTGTCAAAGTGAATGCAGGTGGTGAAAAGGATCTCCAATACGCACTCCTTAGTATCCAAAAGGGTATAAATTAAACTGTATGCACGTGTATATGAATGAAAAATTGCTAAAAAAAAAAAAAGTAGTGTTTGATGCTGGTTAATTCCCAAAAATGAAACCAAAGAAAGAAGACTATATTTTAATGGTACCATGTATGCTCCATTTGAACACATGAAAAATTTCCATGATATATAGACAAACAAAACTATCTGGGATTTGGTGCAGGAATAAAGAGAAGAATCAATGAAGAAAAGGACAAGAAACAGACCCAGGCTGACTAGTTTTGCACAGGACAAAGAGGTGTTTATCAAGGTTACTCATTCAACACCATTTGAAGGATGGACAAACTATCTGAAAAATACTAAAGTGGGCCCATTTCTCACAGGTTTTCTGAAATTAAATTCCTTATGGATTAAAACTTCTACGGGTGGTGTGCTAATGTAAGGGTACATGGCATGCCTCCTGGGTGCGGGACACAACTACAGCAGAGACCTGACGTAACAAACACGAACATTATGACCTAATCATATATGCCCTCATAGTCATCTGAAATTAAAAAAAAAGAAAACGAAAAACAATTTTATGAGGAGAAAAATAGTCCAGAAGATTGCTAGAAGGAAGTATTATCATATTTCTTGGTAAAGACCTCTTTCAGTGTGACCTCAAAGGGTGGAAATCGTTAAAGGAAAATGTTGGCTAATTTGTTCATTAAAATGGAGTTTTAAAAAGTCGCAATTAGAATTACAAATCATCATTAAAAATTAAAACCATTTCCATTTCTTTATAACTGATGATATAGAAAAAACTAAACTGTCTCTCTACTCTCCATTCAAAACCACTTGCCATTTCTGGCATAGATGGGTGGGGATTGTTCCCTTTATCCCAACCACTCAGTTTTCCAGTTCCTATAATTAACTCAATTCTCACTCTGTCTACCTGGAAATAGCGTCAGGTCTCATAGGTTGAGGGTTCAATCTCACAAGACTGTCCCCTGCTTCAGATGCCAATCACAAGCAGTAGGTTATCACCTATGCTCCTGATCAACCAGCTACCAATTCCAGTTCCCACAGGCCCCTCTATGGGTTTGCTTAATGTGCTAGAGCAGCTCCCAGAACTCAGGGAAACCCTTTATTTACATTTACCCATTTATTACCAAGGCTATTAGAGGGGATACAGAGGAAGAGGTACATAGACATGAGAAGGGGCAAGGAGCTTTCACACCCTCTCCAGATGCACCCCACTTCAGAAACCTTCATGGTTCAGCTACCTGGAAGCTCTCTGACTCTGTCCTTCTGGGTTTTTATAGACGCTTCATTACACAGGTGTGACGGATAACATCAATGGCCACTGGTGATTAATTCCACTTTCAATCTTTTCCCCATCCCTGGAGGTTGAAGGGTAGGACTGAAAATTCCAACCTTCTAATTATACCTTGGGCTTTCTGGAGAATCATCCCCCATTCTAAAGCTTTCTAGGGAGCCCTGGCCACTATCTCCTTAGCATACAGAAGACACTCTTAATTCCAACGATTTATGCCAGAAAACTGAAATGGAAGACCAAATACAGCAGAACTTCTGTAAGTTGACCACCCAAGAGGCTGTAACAGAGTGGTCAACATAAGAAACTCAGCCTGCTAGACTGACACGTCCATCTATGAAAATTAGGTCAACTGAAGGAGGTGGTCAACTGTAGAGGTTCTTCTGTGTACATTTCACAGCATCCTACTATATATGATCAAGACCCTTCTTTAAAAACTGTCCAAACCCCAGGGTTCCCTGACTACTGCTCTTTGGACCTGGCAGGAGTTGTGTAGAACAGGATCTGGGGATGCCCTTTTCCTCCATAAGTGGCTGTTTCTGCTAAAGCGTTGATGAAGAAGGAAAGACAAATCTGAAGGGGGAGAGAGCGCGAGCGAGCTGTGAAGCAAACCCAGAGAAAGAAGTAGGCGGAGACATCACAAAGTCCCAGAGAAAGGACAAATGACCTTAGCACCCGATTTTCTAGTCCTCGAGCCTACACTTCTGTGAGAATAAATGCCCTTTCTTAAAGTTAGTATGAATGGCTTTCTAATCCTGTAACAAGACAGTTCCTTCCCAAGACATCACCAAACCACACTGCCCTGTAAATGGCTAACGCTGGCCCAGAGGCCATTACACTGACAGCCATTTGGAATATTCTTCTGTGACTACATTGAGCTGTGGCCTTTATAAAACAGGCCCCAAGCAGAACTTCTGTAATCTCTCCATGGAAATCCCACCACACGATTGCTCAGAAACCCTCTCTCTCCCCCTTTAAAGTGGTGTGTTCCACTCACACAACATCTCTTTTTGTTGTTGTTTTCTGAGAAACTTGGCCCTTATTAACTTCAATTGCTCTGCATTGCTAATCCATAAACAGAAGACTTTTCAGTAAAAGGTGTGACTTTAGGTTTATAAATAATGCTCAAAATCACCGAGAGTGTTGCTTTTCACAGGACTGGGGAAATTGTCAGAAAGAGCTATGGTTATTTTGGGAGATAGAAATAAGCAATAATCTCTCTGAGGTGCAGCCACAAAGGCACTTGCAGACCTGCTGCGTTCCCCAGGAAGGGCAAGGCTATTTGGCTCCTTCAGGCACTTGGGGAAAGTTCTTATCATGAACCAACATGGCAAAACATGTGCAGAGATTCTAGTGGGGGTGGGGAGAGTGTGGGGGAAGCTATTCTCGAACATTAAAAAAGAGCATTTAGGATAGAGAAGGCCACACAAAATGGGGAAGAAAAAGGTAGCATTTTGTAGTTGAATAAAGTAAGATTCCTTGGGAAATTGCATGAACAGGTTTAAAAACCTCTTTGCAAAGAGGACTGAAGACCTCATCCATTCAGCGAAACGGTGGCATGCGTGGAATAGGAGCAGCCTTCGGGGTCGGTAGAAAGGGGCGTCTCTCAGAGCACTTCTGAGCATGCCGGAATCACTCGGGGGTGGGGGGCTGGTTGAAACACAGATTGCAAGACCCCTAGAGTGTCTGATTTAGAAGGTCTGGGGAAGAGCCTGTGAAAGTCCACATCTAACGGGTGCCCAGGTGACACTGCCGCTGCTGGTCTGGTGGCCCCACTGTGAGAACTACTGGTCTAGAAAAGACAGGAAAGGGCAGAGTCCTCTCTGCAATAGAAGCTGCCTTCATCCAGGAGGTGGGGGAAGGGTCGTTTCAGAGAAAGGTACAAGAATCAAAATAACCCACAAAGTATTCCTGACTTGAAAATACCCTCTGCCGGCTCCAAAGCCTCCAAACAGGTGGTGCTGGGGACAACTGCAGAAATGACGTCAAGCTGGCCCAAGAGATCCAGGAAAAGCAGAGCCAACCCAACCGGGCAGATGGTCTGGGAGGACAGCAGTCAGCCAGGTCCGCAAATCCTGAGGCCGTCGTAAGAGCTGCTTGAGACTTTCAGCGCTGTCTCTAAATTCTGACAGTTAAGAAGGTCCTGCATTTGCCCACTTGAGAATAATAATTCACTCTTCCTCTGAAAGAGCTGAGGCAGTTGGAGGGACATGGAGTCCAAAAGGGCTGTGTGCCCCTGGACCTTCCTGTTCTTCTGCTCCCCCCTTGCTCTGTCCTCTCTGTACCCTTTCCGGCAGTGGCTCCTGCCTCCACCAGCCAATCAAGACATATCATCTTATATATCAGGAGCAGAAAGCAAGTGAAGTTTTTGTCGGAGACAGCCAGAAGCCAGCTCCTTGCCTCCCAGCCTCGCACGCTCTTTTCTCCATGCTGGAGAGAACACGGGCTGGGCCTCACTGGTTGGACCTCACCCTGCATCAAAATCCCTGGGCCTTTCGGGGGCAGGCCTGTCCAGCTTGGCCCTGGAACGACCCCCAGAACACAAGACCACTTCTTCAGCTTAGCAATATGCAGAGATACACTCCTCCAAACTAGAGGAGGGAGGCAGGGGAGAGGGAAGAGAATGTGAATAAAGAGCCAAGTCTTAGAAACACGCCCCAAGAGGAACAGAGGGGGGTGAGGGGCGATTCTGGGGAACAGGACGCAAAAGACAAGTCTCAGCGCTAAGCTCCGATCCTCTCCTTGTTTCTGAGAAATTCTATTTATCCCACAGTTTATCCAAGGAACAAAAGGTGGAGAACACAGAAGAGTAAAAAGAGAAAATATAAACCTCCTTACTTCTATGCCTAAAAAACCCCACCATGGACAAGTGCCTCCTCCTAAGTGACAGGATGGCAGATCGTGGGGGAGGGGTGCGCCTGGCCAGCAAGAAGCGAGACAGATGTGAGGAGGGGGTTCCATGGGGGACACACAGAGCCTGACAGGTTTCCAGAACTAGCCCAACTCTTGCTTTTCGAGATGGGGGCACTGAGAGTTCAGGATCCTGGAGCGGCACAGAAGTTAAGACCTCGGCCAAATCTTCTCAGGTACAGTCAGAAATGGCCAAGAGAAGGAGCAAAAATATTTGGAAATAGATTGTTTTTAAGTGTCTCTTTTCTGCTGCTTGAAGGAAAAAAACAAAAACAAAATGAAACAAAATAACACCATTGCTCTTGGAAGTACCATCATTGTGACATCAAGATAGTCCACGGACAGCCTGGCTATACAATGGGACAGTGGACATTTCTCCTGCGGCTAATGCTCCCTAAGCTGCGTGCCAGGTATCAAGGTGCAGGGGACAGAGCATCCTCCCCACAGCGTCAAGGAGCACAAAATACCACTGGCTGGGCTTAGCAGTGCCCAAAGACACCACTAGGGTCTTATTACCCTGAGACGGTCTCCAGGGGCCGCTATAACACAGGACCACAAACCAGGTGGCTTTAACACCACACATTTGTTGCCACACAGTTTCGGAGACCAGAAATCTGACATGGAGGTGTTGGGAGGGTTGGTTTCTTTGTAGGGGCTGTGAGGAAGAATCTGATTCTGTTCCAGACCTCTCCCCTACCTTACGGTGGCCCCAAGCATTTGGAGGCTTGCGGGTGGCCCTCTCCTTTGCTTCACCTTCCCTTCCTGCAGGTCTGTCCCTGAGTCCACATTTCCCCTTGTTATGAGGACCTGTTATACTGGATGAGGGTCCATCATGTTCCAGTAAGAGCTCATTCTAAGTTTATCTTTGCCAACTACCTTACTTCCAAATAAGGTCACATTCACAGCCAGGGGTTGGGAGTGGCCAGGACTTCAACATCTCTCGGGAGTCACAACCCAACCAGTTAACAGGAAGCAGAAGGCTGGAGCTGCGGGGCACAGTGGCAGGCTGGGATGGAGGTCTAGCTAACAAGTGCAAGCTGAGCTAGGGATGAGAAAGTCTGTCCAAACAAGAGACAGAGGAGTCTGAGGGTCAGGCAGCAGAGAGTGCAGGTGTCTGGCATGGCCCAGAGAGGTAGCAAGGAAACTGCCAGGGAGCAGAGGACAGCTGCTCCACAGCACAGGTCCGCCTGTATTCACCCAAAGCCCACGGGTAGTCATATTGGTTGTTAAAATAATGAAAATGTTAGTTGGAAAACTGCTTCTGTTCTGACCTCCTTCACACAACGTCCCCGGTCACCAGGAACTCCCAATAGGTACCTACCAGTGGCCCCCCAATCTGGACACTAAAGTGTTAATGCCTGGCCCAAGTTTGGGGGAGAGGATGGGATCCTATCCACTATACTGATCACTAATCCCTCCCCGTGTTAGATCACTCAACAAATTCCAATAAATTCCTGAACTCTCAACTGCTGTTACAGGAGCTATTTCTCCTGGGGATGACAGACGGTATCTTGGGACATGCAGATGGGCGTTAACCACAGCCAGCAAGAGCTTCATCCAAGAGAAATTTCTAGGGCGCCTACTCTGTGCATGGCACAGCTCATGATCCATCCAAGGATGACGGGACCACTGTGGGTCTCCGTGCCCCACTCTGCGCTGATCGGCACACGGTTCCCAGGGAGCAGGCATGTGGTAAACACAGGCACCTCGCATGACTCACTTCTCACCCTGTTTTCTTCCTCCCACACCTCCTGGATGAGTTAGTATTGCCAACTTGGGAATCCAACTTGCATAAAAATAACAAAAAGCTGCTACCCCACTCCAGGGACTTCATCCAACAGTAAAGATCCCATCAACGGGGGACATCGGGCCAGTTTTACCCATGGAGGCTCAGGCCCGAACAGTCGTGGGAGATAAGCCCGTTGCAGCTGCCACTCATGATCTCAGCACTTTTAGAGCCAGAAGGGACTTTCAGAGGTATATTCAGACAGGAGAGAAAATTGACTCCAACCTACAAGGAAAGTCTCATTTCACTATCTCATACCCACTTCAGGAAGCACTCCATCTTTGCAAAGTGTAGCCATTTGCATTGTGTTTGCCCACACCACCCCTGCAAAAAGCCATCCAAATGGATGATTAGAGCTGGGTACAGGAAAGGCATTTAGCAAACACTTGTTGCCTGATAATCAATTCACACAGTCCTTGCCCACTCACCTATTAGAACATAACCTACATGTAATTTCTGTTTATGCAAGGAGTTTTGCTGGCTCAATGGGACCTAACCCTTTTAACAGCTATACTGGTTCTGTCCTGACTGCCCATCCCTGTAGCCACCAATGTCCTGCTGCAAACCCCGGTTCCCACTCTCCCCCAACCCCACACGCAAGCCTCACATGAACCACGGAACAGCAAAGCTAGCCATGACTCACATCAAAGTGCTGGGAATGGGACAGAGAGGGGGATGAGTTTTAAGGTCCTGCTTAAAACGAATGTTTCATAATTGTTGGCCAATGAATTGTATCACACTAGATTTTTTGTATTCTCTTGCTTCGTCCCCTTTCATAATCTCCCATTTCCAAGTGCACTCACAAAATATCTTCCTGACTTTGTATGTGACACCACCTCTCACCTTTGCCATTCGTGATAGAAAGCCGCAGGGCTCCCTTTGAACACAGTCAAAACTCACCCACAGAGCTAAACGCAGAAAAGACATGCACGAAGCTCAACTAAGGAGTAAAAGAAAAATCAAAAGTAACAGCAACTTCGGCTCAGTCCTGTGTATTCAGGCAGGAAGGTGGAGCTTTCACAATTTTTGAAAAGACAACAGGTATCTAGCTATTTATTAAAAACCTTCCAATTGTTCAATTTGGCAACTAATTGATCATGTTTAAGCTCTGTCTACACAGAGTAAAATGCTTTTGGGAACAGTCTCCAGCTTAAAGGCATGTGACATCCACTCTACCTCCCTCTTCACAGGACAGCTCACCCAGATTCCAGAGGGCCTGACCCAGCCTAAGTCACCTCCCCCACCTTCCCCATCCCAAGACTTTACAATGCCATTTTCCGAGGAATGAAGTCATCACAGATCAGTAAGTTTTTATTTTTTAATTTTTCTTCAAATAGAGAGGAGGTCTTCCTATGTTGCCCGGGCTGATCTTGAAAAGTTAGACTCAAGTGATCCTCCCCCTCTGCCTCCCGAGTAGCTGGGATTACAGGCACATACCAATGAAGGCCAACAGATTTAAATAAAAAGATTTCAAAACAAGCAAATGCCATAACTTCTGGGTATACAGTTCAGTCAACCTGTACTTCCTTTGATTCTTAATTAATGAATATTAGCAGGATGTGGTAGTGCATGCCTGTAGTCTCAGCTACTCAGGAGGCTAAGATGGGAAGATGGCTTATGGCCAGGAGACTGAGACACTCCTGCCCAACGTACCAATACTCCATCTCAATACAATAATATTATTATTATTTACAAGTATTGATCAATCTCCCTCTTTACAAGGGTGCTCCCTTACTCTCTCAGACCTCATTGGATTCTGCAGTATAACGAATGGTGAGAGGATAGTGATTACTCACTGGCACACACTTCCCAACCAAAGTAGAGGTGAGCTGGGACATCCCAGTCTTAAAATCTGTGGGGAAGAGAAAAACAAAAGAAGACACTTTACAACTCCCTCAAGTAAGTTCCTCGGAGGCAAGGATGATCCAGACGCCAGCATTGGGCCGGATGTAAAAATGAAAAGAATAAGCCTCCAATTCTTTGACCTAGCCTTACCTAGAAATCAAGTTGAAACCAGAGGGCATGGGTGCTTTCATTTTTAAATAGCAAAAATGCTGAGATCAAAGCAATTTTTAAGCTTTTGACTGAAACGCTTTGGAATTATAAGACCTGCCACTACGTCTTGTTATACAGATAAGAATAAAGGCCAAGAAATATACACAAGTCAGCTACCCTGACAATGCGTAAGAATACAAACATCAGACAGGTGAAGGACCTTTCTTGGCAGTTTTATACGCATGCTAAATCCTGTCATCATAAAACTGAGTCATTTGTTTCCAAGTATTTCTTCCACGATTTTCACAAAAATTTATGGTTATGTAACCTTTAACCTTGGGACTATAATGCATGTTCACTTGTTTAAAGAAAACTCAATTTCCTCACTGCATTTCTGCAAGAGAAAATTGGGTTTAGACTGCTCTTCAACTTTATAATATCCAGTCCATTGGCTATGGCTCCACCCATTTCATTGTTATGTCCTTGCAAGCAAAAAATAGGTGGTGACTACCAGAAAACACCTAAAAATATAAAGTCAACATTTTCATCCTTTCTAAATAGCAAATTCTAATTCCATGGGTCTGTGGTGGGACCTGTGTATTGGTATTTTTTATCACACTCCCCTCCATAGGTGTTTCCAGTGTTCGCCAAAGTCTGGGGATCAAACAAAAGGACTCCCCAGACAAGGGGTCTGAAGAATGGGGTCTTGGAAGGATGCCAAGAAAGTCACAAACTCACACACCATGCCTCTTTTTAGTAACACTTTTATTGCAATATAATCCACATCCCGTAAGATTCACTCTCTAAAAGCATTCAGTGCAGTATTTTTCTAGTGTATTCACAGAGCTGCGTAACCTTCACCACTATCTAATTTTAGGGCATTTTCAGGACCTCAGAAAGAAACCACGTACCCGTCAGCAGTCACTCTCCCTTCACCCCTGCTTCTGGCCCCAGCAATCACTAATCTACTTTCTGCTTCCATGGATTTTCCTATCCCAGGCATTTTATTCGTACGTGGCTTTTTGTGTTTCAGCTTTGACTTAGCATGACATTTTGAAGGTTCATCCACGTTGTAGCATGTATCAGTCTGTACTGCAAACTCCTTTCTATGGCTGAATAATATTCCATTATATGGGCAGAGCATATTTGGTTTATCCGTTCATCAGCTGATAGGCATTTGAGTTGTTTCTGGCCCTTATGAATAATGCCACTCTGAACAGACTGGCAGGTGTCTGGGTGAACGCGTGTTTTCAGTTCTCTTGGGTATACACATGGGAGCGGAATTGCTGGGTTTCGCTTCCATATCTAAACCCTTTGCAGCTAATCAGTGGCTCCACTTACCAGGCAATGAGGAACATTTTCTCACTGTTTACCAATAAGCAATCCTTGCAAAGGACCTCAACTTCCTAGAATAGAGCAAACAATAAAATCTGTCTCGTTCATCTTTTCACTTTTATGGGTCTTCACCTTACTGGCAGTGTGAATGACTCTGCAACTCACCTGGCATTTACTGCAAACAAGAGATTATTAGTCTTAAAAACTGGCGAAAAATGAGGGGTGTGTTACGTGCTTAAGTGTTACCAAAATATAATGAATTCAAATGGATGCCTTGGAAGAGAAAACAAAACCCACACAGAAGCAGATGAATAGTGAGCTTCAAGGCCTTCCATTAAGAGTCCATTAAATAAAAAAAAAGCCCAAATTAGGCTTTATATAAATTAGGCTGGCACACTCACTGGCGTCCTCTCTCTCTCTCTCTCTCTGTCTCACACACACACACACACACACAAATACCTAATATTATCAACCAAATGCACCAAAACAAACATCTTCAATCTCACATTTGCTTAACACAGATGTACAAAAGAAAATAGATGGGTGTTTTTGGATGTAGAACCTTCTCAGAGTAACTTTTATTAACAGGGAATTATCCGATCTATGCTGTTGTATTTGGAGAGAAAGAAAAGCTCAAAGAATCCTTTATGAAAGTGTTCCAACTGGAAAACTTACTCAGAAACTCACATTAGTTCCTGGGGTAATAAAGTTAAATGGGAATCCGCTCATTTAAAGAAAAATGAAAAGAAAAATAAAGAAAGAAAAATGAAAACAAGAACTCAAGAAAATGACTATTTGGCAAATGAACCCAAAAGCTCAAATCCTGGTTTAGTCCTCTTAAGTTTTACTCACAAACATAATAAAACATTTATAGACAGATTCTTTGTCAAAAGAGCTTAAGACCAGTTGCATATTCCTTTGTTCCTTTCCACTCTCAATGCTTCACTTGACTAGCCTTAAGAAAAAAAAAAAGAAAGAAAGGAAAAAGCTTAGTAACAATTCCTAAGTCCCATGGACTTCGGTTGATGTATGAATAAGTTTCCCTTAAAAATTATTGTTGCTTCAGATGTTAACTCAGTGATTCAAATTGAGTGACCACCACCCATGTCTATCCCTCCAAATTCTGAGGCAAACAAGAAAAATTCAGAAGCTTCAGGGATAATCATCGCTTGGCTTATGAGTGGCCAGGGAACTTACAGTCAGTTCCTTTACCACATGGGGACACCATTTCCACATGTGTAAAATGAATGGGGTCCGGTTTTTACACCAGACATCATCAAACATTTTCTATTAAGGGTTAGGTCGCAAATAGTTTTAGTTTTATTGGCCACATGGTCTCTTCTGCAACCACAGATACCACTCATTTTATGATAGGATTACGTGTCTTGATGAGTCCATCATAAGTTGAAAATAGCCTAAGTTGAAACTGCATTTAATATATTTATTCTACTGAACATCGCTGCTTAGTCTATCCTACCTTAAATGTGCTCAGAATATATCCACTCACCTACAGTTGGGCAAAATCATTTAACACAAAGCCTGTTTTGTAATAAAGTGTTGACTATCTCATGTCATTTATTGAATGTGTATCTCTTTTGCACCATTGTAAAGTTGAAAACGTCAACTGACCATTCTAAATTGGGTACCATCCATATACAACTCTGCCATCCCAGTTGCAAAACCAGCCGTAGGTGATACATAAACAGAAGGGCACAGCTGTGTTTCAACAGAGCTTCAGTTACTGAAATAGGCTGTGAGTTGAACTTGGCCTGTGGGCCGTAGTTTGCCAACCCCTGTGTTGGATGATTTGGAAGGTTCTCTCTAGGATGACCATCAAGTAGAAGTCACCGGTCACTGAAACCCACTTTAAAGAGTGGTCAAGGCTTCAAGGTATGACACTGGAGACAAACATGTCCCACAGCACTCAGTTCTAGAAGAACATTGGGCTTTCCTCATATTTTCAGCATTGGCCACCTTCTATTTTGGTTGGTATCTCACTCATGCTCTGTTGACAACCCACCTTGAGCTTCAGTGAAGCATCACTCTCTAAGGGGGGGGGAAATCAGGCTTTCTGAGAGGTTGCTGGGAGTCAGATGATACAACCTCGAAATACAGGAAAATAGTTCTGTAAGGAATGAAAGCTTGGCCAGTAGGAAGTAGAAGACAAGAGGGAGGTAAGCAGATAAAGCATTTCTGCTTCTCTATGGACTACTCCAAAACACGGCTCCTCCTTGCAACCCTTCTCGAAAAATGTACTCAACTGCTGAGTGAACTGCTGAGTCTCTCTGCATTTCATGTCGAAAACTGACCAGCATCAACTGGCATCTTGCTTGTCCTCCTTTCCCCTTCATACTCCCCTCACAGCTCTGGGCTGACATCTCCTAAATAAGGTATTAACACTTAACCCTTGCCTCAAGCTCTGCTCTCTAGCAAAAAAGGGCTGAGATACCACCTCATATGACCTTTTTTCTTTAAAAATAAAAGCTGTAGAGTGTACGAAGATTTAATAAGAGGTAAAATACTAATCACATATTAAACAAAACTAATCTTGAGATTGGCTTCAAATACCCCTATAATATTCAAATGGTAAAATCTATCCTAAATAATATCTAAAAGGTTGGCATCTCTCCAAAGAGCACCTGAATATCTGTGAACAGATCACTGTTAAGTGAATACCCACACATACCTGGCTTTCCAATGGTAAATGGAACAAACCGTGTTGTGTTGTATCTCTTAAGATATACTCATCCGTTGTGTTGTATCTCTTAAAATATAATCATCATTCACAGGCTACACTGTGAATGTTCATTCCTTCCCAAATTCATGGGTTGAAATGTACTTTCCAATGTGATGGTGCTAAGAGGAAGGGACTTTGGTGGGTGATTAGTTCATGATAACCCTCATGGGGTCAGGACCCCTGTGAAAGAGGCCCAAGGGAGCTTGTTTTCCATCTTCCATGATGTGAAAATGAGTGGAAAGAAGAGAGAGCTCTCTATGAACCTGAAAGCAAAACCCTGCCAGACACCAAATCTGCTGGTACCTAGATCCTGAACCTCCAGCTTCCAGAACTGTGAGCAACACCCTTCTGTTGTTTATAAATCACCCAGCCTATGGTATCTTTTCATAGCAGCCTGCACAGTCTACGACAGTCCCCTTAAACACTAGCTCCTGTCCCTGGATGGGGGAGGCTGTTGACAACAGCTTACCATCCATGAACTAATGACAACCCCAACTTTTAGCAACAGAGGCAACTTTTTAGTGGTCATGGAGCACTTTCCTAGAGAGCACAGGACAAGCAATTTCCTGATACCAGAACCTCAGGAGTTCCTGGGGCTGAACTGAAGGCCACTTTACATGATGAAATCCCCTGAAGAGCCACAAGCTGTGGGGGAATATGTCAGATGGGGACTTCCCAAGTCTCATGGAACATGCTCTGATGGCGTTGGTGAGTTTACACGAAAGCAATGGCATTATTGCATTAACTCACCCACTGAAACTTCCTGCTAGCCATCTGGCCCAACACCATTTACTAAATAAGTCGTGCTTTCCCCACTGATTTAAAGTATCACCCCAACCACAAATCTGTTCTATATTTCAGTCTGCCTCTCACTACCCTTCCTTGATGATCTTTTCGCCTTTGCTTTTCATGATGCTACCGCCTCCTAGGTTCCTTGGAGCTCAAACAATTCCTTCAAAGTCTCCTTGGTCCCTCCCTTAAACTTCGTGCTGCAAGGCTCCCTCCCACAGGCTTGGGCTGGGTGACCTTCGCCATCCTCAGTGCTTCATCTTCATGCTGATGAAACACACAGCCTGGACTGCCTGTGTGGTTGTGCAGGCTGGTCACTGCACAAGGGGGCAAGCAGGAGTGAAATCCACTCTGCCCTCTGCATGCCAAGCCCTGTACCACATGCTCCCCAAGCTCCCATGTCTAGCCCGATGTCCCCTGAACGACATATCCATTTATCCAAACGTACTAACCATTTGAATGTCCCTCAAGGACCAGCCTCTCAACACAGCTTCATTTTCTCCCTTCTGCACCTGTGTCCCCTATTCTCACTGCACGGCTCCATCACATGAGGCAGGAAACCGGGAGGAATCTGAGCACTCCCTATCCCTGACTTCCACATCCTGCCTGACAGATCCTACCTCCTGCACTTCAGCCGCTGCTGTAGAAGTGGAGTGTGACCTCATTATTTCTCTTCTCATTTAGTCTGTCGGGCTCCATGCTTACTGGCCTTAACGCCGTCGCTCTGCTGCATGAGCAACCTGGCCACAGTATTCTGATCGTGTCATGTCACTGCTTGGAAACTTTCCGGGGCTTCCCACTGCCCACAGGATAAGGATGACCCCTCCAAATTCCTCCAGGGGCCTTCTGTAGATCAGATCCCTGATCTCTCTCACCTCTATCCCTTTCCAATCCCAAACAACACATTAGCCTTCCTCCTGCCGCTTTGCCTACTGTTGCTGAACCCAGGCCCTCCTCAAACACTCGTTGGATGCCCAGAGAGAGCCGACCGTCCTCCCCGGAGCCCCCAGCTCTCCATGCTAATATCTGTAACTCTTACAGGTTCATGTTTCTCTGGCCCCATTAGAACTGTGGTCTCTGCAAGGAGAGATGGTGTCTTGTTTGATTTTGTATCCCCAGAGCCTGCCATGGTGGCCAGCCCTGTGACAACCTCATCCATAAAATCCTAAATGGATGTGAAAATGAGCAGATTAGCCAGCAAGGGAATACAAATGTAAATCAGACTTTCACTGGTTATATGTGCACGTGGTATAAAAGCGGCGACAGAAACCCTATTATACCCAAGCGCTCTCTGGGAGAGAGACACTAGATGGATTTGAAGAAAGGCAGACAGATGGAGAGGCAGAGAGGAGTGGCCCACCTAGAACAGAGCCCACAGTTCCTGGGCGGTGCGGCTGGAGAGGGGAGGGAAGTAGGGTTTCAGCAAGGATGGAGGCAGAAAGGTGCACACCGCCAGCCCAGCAGCAAGGAGGCACAAGCTCAGAAGCCCCCAGGAGTCAGGAGGCAAGAGAAGAACGAGTGGTTATTCTGATAGATACTTTCCTGCAGAAAGGCAGTCAGATACGAAAATCTTAAAAACACCCTAGCAGCCAAACAAAAACAGGTCTAAGAAAGGATTCCAGAGGGAAGGCAGAAAGATAGCCGCTTCCCTCTCCTCAAACCACAGACAAAAATTCCCAATATGATGTTCAAGGCCTGCAAGATGCCTCTAAATGTGACTGACTCTCCACCATTTTCGGGAAGGCGTTTCCCATCTCCAACCCCTTCCTCATCCTTCCCATGCAGCAGAAAGGTACCGCCTCCTCTAGGAAGCCCACCCTAACTCCCCAGGTTTTTTTGTCACATGCTCTTGAAGCACCCTGGCCTTCTCGTTCACAGCCCTTCTCATGATTGCGATCAAATAGGTGTTCAATTAAAACCTGCTTCTACTACAAGAAGATAAGCACTTTGCAGGCGAGGGTTGCTTTCTTCTTATTCTACCTCCAGCATCCAGCATGCACTCTGCCTGGTACATATTTGAGGCTCAATAAGTATGTGTTGAATGAATGATTCAATCAGTCAAACAGGTAAACGATGAATCAAACAACTAATGGATAACACTGGCACGTATCTAGAATGTAAGACTAAGAAACTGGAATTGCCCCTAGGATAAAAGAAAAGGAGAGGAAGGCTAACTAGCAGCAGTCCTAGAGCTGACAGGTGACCCTGAACAGCATCAAACTATGGCCCACAGGCCAACCCAGCCCATCCCCTGTTATCACATGGCTCAGTGAACTAGTCAACGGAGATCATCTTTTATATTGTCAGATGATTTAAAAAGAATGAAAAGAAGAATGATATTTCATAACATGTAAAAGTTATTGGAAGTTCGCATTTTGCTATTCATGAATAAAGTTTACTTGGCTCACAGCAACATCTGTTTACATACTGTCTGTGGCTGCTTCCATGCCACAACAGTACAATCTTAACCTGAAAATATATTCTTCTCTCATTTTAAAAAAAGTATTTTTAAAGATTTTTTTTTAAAAGATGCTGCTTTTAGAAAGAACTACCCCCCCCCCCATGCCCCTTTGTGACAGAGTAGCTAATTCAGGACAAGAATGAATCCCAATTTTTGATGATCTCAGGATCCTATGGTCCAAATTCTGAATTTTGCAGATTGCAGCTGGGGTGCTACATGTAAACACGCTCTCCTCTGAAACTTCAGATCTCCAATAACAGTGCAAAGCTGCACATGTGTTTGTTTTGAGGAAGCGCAAGGCTAGAATGGTCAGAAATAGTCCCACTTCTCTTTTCCTAGAAACTGTTACCTCTTCAACTAGACCACCCTTCTGAGCCCGCAGAAGGTCAGGTTGCCAGAGGATGTGAAGAGGCCAGTCACCCAGAGTGGCAGCTGTCAGCTGCCTTCTTTGTGTCTCTGCTAACCCACAGGGGGCTCTCCTGTCATCGGGCCTCCTCCCGGGCAGGATCATAATCGTAAGACATAGTAACAATCCCTCGTGTAAGAAGAGGTGGCCATGAAGTCAGATGGACCCAGGCCAGAGAAGGGAGAGGCCAAGGCTGAGCCAGCAGGTGGATTTGGGTAGAATTTTATGTTCTGTCTTGGCATGTGTGCCTATGATTCCTACCAAACCCATCTTCCCATGGTTTTAATCCTCTCAGTTCTCTCATGGCAATTTCCCTGGGGAGTCATGGAGGTGAAGGCATCAGGCTATTAGCTGATTTGCCTGCCTGGCCCAAGACCACAGCCACAATAGATCGCCCGGCTCAGCTCTCTAGAAACCCGGCTTGCTAGAGACACTATACACTCCCTTTTATATATGCCATGTCCAGCCTATTTCTGGGGATCCTGAGTTATTTGAGGGCCTGAGAAATCGATAATAATTTCAAGCATTGAAGTGTGGTTCTGCTCAACTCAAAAATGTACGTGGAACCTGTGCTGTCTGAGGTGATAAATAATCCATAAGTAGCCCCAGCATCTCCCAGAGAATATTCCAAGAAACCCCAGCTAGTGAGATATTCAAGGAAAGAGAAAAAGATGTCATGCTGACATTTGGGAAACCCCGTGTTTGCATTCAGTACCTTGAGTACATTCAAAGTTCCAACAAACCATGCAGTGGTTTCATCTAGTTAACTCGATCTAAAGCAGCTGTTAACCCTGTAACCTTTTGAGATCCCCTTTGAAAAAACCAGCCCCAGACAAGACTGTGCTCAACAAAGATGCCCAAGGTGGATGTGAGTTTCCAAGGGTGACCAAGCCTCGAAGGACACAGCCTTCCTGCTGCAGATATTCCTAGGACCACAGACCCAGACTGGGACCCCTTGCCACTTAATGCTGTGGGGACAGCAGGATTCCACTGCAGTCCCTGGGCATAGAAAGAGCTCCAGAACAGAGGGGCAGGTGGAGGAAGGAGGAAAACAAAACAACTGCCCCTCCGGAGAGAGGGCAACCCAGGGGCGGAGGCAGGATGCACCCCCGAGCGGGACTCACCATTGGTGGTCGTGTTGACATAGTAGCGCCGGCCCTGTGGGGACAGGTAGCTTTGCCAGCCAGGTGGAAGGACGACAGTCTGGCTTTCTTCTCCTGGCGGAGGGGGTACCATTCCAGGCTTCTGTTGGGGAGGAAAGAGAAGGTCACATCCATCTGGCATTTTTGAAAGTGTTTTTAAAACCAGAAAGTCAGGGGTTGGTGAAGTCACCCCAGAATAGCTGGACGTTGTACAGTGTGTGACCCATAAGCCCTCCCCCTCAAGGGGAGGTCGCCAGCCACACACGTGTGATCTCAGGAGCATGAGGGGTGAGAGGCATCTGTGCCTTCAGAGCCACTGCACAGGGGCCAGCTTTCCTGGGAAAGCAGAGGGCAATGCCAGTCACCTAACAGAGCTGGGCTTTCCTCTTGTCAGCTCCCCTAGAAAATTCTCACAGAGCTGCAGCTCTTTGCAGGGACCCTGTCCTTTGACCACCTTCCACATGGAATCTGAAGACTGAAATTCCCAGGACCATCGAGTACAGCAGCAGACCAGCCCGGCCTGCTGTGCACGCCTGGCCCGAGAAGCTCGTGCAGGTGCCCGCAGAGTGAGGTGCAAACATCCTACCACCACTCCAGGAATCTGGGGACTGCTGGATGGAGCTTTTCTCAGCAAGTGTCCAAATCACTATGGCAAAAAGAACGAGGACTCGGGGACGGAACAGACACTGACTTTCCACTGTATGCACTTACATGCAACTTAAGTCTTTTAATCATGTCTATTACTACTTTTCATGTAAAAAAAAAAAATCAGAGAACAATACATCATATATAGAAAGCAGGCCTAGACACAGATGCTAAAACACCAGTGATCGCCCCGGAGGTGGGATTACAGGCGGTTTTCATCCTTTCCTTTCTATGTATCTCTTCCCTCTAGATTTTCCCCAAGAAACACAAAAACAAAAGTTATAAGCTACAGCATTTAAAAATGTTGGAGGGTCCAAATTAGCCCACATGATCACTACACTATCGTGACACAATCACTTGTGCCTTCTGAGGAAAGTAAACTGATGCAAATCAGAGTCCGAGTTCCATGGAGAAAGTGGCTGTGAATTTCTCAGCACGGCTGGGCTTGTTCAGAAACACCCCAGGTCATCAGCTCGCAAATGTACTCGGTGTGGCCCAGCCAAGTGCACTGATAACTCCTGCTTTGGAAGACAGGACAATAGATTGAAAGGGCGCAGCAGTGACAGTGCCCAGCCTGCTCCTGGGCTTTCGGAAGGCAACAAAACCCCATGTGCAGCTTCTCATGGTGCCCTGCATGTTGGCAGGGGGAAACAAGTAAATCCCAGCCCCAGCCGCTGCTAGGATTTTGAGCAAACACAGCCCCGCTTTGGCCCTCTGTGTAGTCACAATGTATGTTTCATGGTGAATTTTCACAACTTAATTAAAAGCTTTTCCCTACACCCTGGATGACTCTGTTGCCTGCACCTGGTAACCCGCAGTGCCTCTTTGATTCTGTGGGGAAGACTGTCTTCTAAGCAAACAGGTCATAGCGAGATGAACAGCCACTAGGCTGGTGTCCCCCTGGGTTCCCAAGCTGTCATTTCATTAGCAGATTACATCCATTAAGCACAAGTACACACCTGAGCGGGTTTACCTGGGCCTCATACACTGCTCTGACATTTCCTGGATCAGAAGATGGCCAAAATCCACGGAAGACAAATACCTGGGCCAGGTGTGATGGCTCAGGCCTGTAATCCTAGCACTCTGAGAAGCCAAGGCAGGTGAATCGCCTGAGCTCAAGAGTTTGAGACCAGCCTGAGCAAGAACAAGACCCTGTCTCTACCAAAAATAGAAAAACTAGCTGGGTGTTATGGCGGGCTTCTATCGTCCCAGCTACTCGGGAGGCTGAGGCAGGAGGATCACTTGAGCTCAAGAGTCTGAGGTTGCTGTGCGCTATGATGATGCCACGGCACTCCAGCCAGGGTAACAGTGAGACTCTGTCTCTAAAAAAAAAAGGCAAATACCTGTAGTCTTATAATGAGCAAAGTGTCCACCCACATGTGTGTGCATGTGTGCACACAGGAGATGGGATTGGGGTGGACATGGAGGGGAGCAAGAGAATTGAGTATTTATTGAAGAGAGAAGCATTCTAGAACCAGAAGGGTAAGATGCCAGGTGCCCTCTCCTTGAGTGAAACATTTTAGTTTCTCCTCCAATCAAATACGGGGAGACTATACCGTTGCTTGTACAAACAACCTGGGAGGATATGAAAAGCAATAGAAGGGTAAGAAGAAGGGCCTGAGACGGACAGGGCCAGAAGTGGGCTATAGAGAGGGAACCCAGAGGCGCTCTGAAAATAGGTTTCAGGCTTCAGTGGCCTCAGCGCCAGTCCTGACTCAGCCACTTGGAAGCCATGTGACCACAGGCAAATGATTCAAGCAGGCTATTGCCACATCTGTGAAGTGAAGGCTGAGTACCTCAGCTCAGCAGTGGAAGATGTTTGGGAGATTAACAATAACAGATGTGGCACCTATGACAGTGCCTGTCCCTAAGAATGCTCGATGGATGGGGCTCCCAATGGAAGGGGGGCTTTATAGCCTCTTTCCACAGTGCTCTGACACTAAGAAAAGCATGCTGTCACCATCCGCTGTCACTTCTCTGAGGTTTCTGTCTCCAGGCCAGGACTACCCAACTTAAAATGCAAACACGTGCTGGGGCGGTTAACACCTCAAGATGTTGGCCAACGCACTCTGGAGAGAAGGCTGGGTAGTGAGGAGACCCCTCTGTATAGAGACGGGAGAAGGAGTGAGTCAAACCCTCTGACACTCAGTGCCCTGTCTCTGAAAGAACAATCACAATGCATGTCCCCTCTCCACAGATGCACAGCACTTAGCTCTGTAGAATGACTGGCTAATTCATCTGAGTAATCTTGTTGGGCCAGAACATGTGAGGACACTGACAGTCCCAGAGATACAATAACTGCTCTGAAGTCTCCCTCAAGTAGGAAATGTGGGGCCCTATGGAAAGTGGGAGGCACCCCAGTACTGAGCTAGGGAGGGCCATGAGGTGCCAAAAGAGGGGAGAAGAAGGGTACCTGCACCAAATAGGCCGATTTGCTTACTTGGCCAAAGTGGTAAAGGCGGCCTCCGTATCCCCCTCTCCATGGCCACCACCTCCCAAGGCAGCTGTGGTCTGACCTCCTGGTGGCTGACCAGAAACAAATTAGGTGTCAAAAAAGACTGGAGACACCTGGGTAGAGACCCCCAAAACTGGAAATAAATGTTCAAACAAAAACTGGTGTAATAATGGCCAAAAAGGTGAAAAAAACCTGAACGCCCATTGAAGGATGAATGGATAAAGAAAATCTAATGTAGCCGGATAATGGAATATTATTCCAAAATAAAAAGAAACGGCGTGCCAACACTTACTACAACACAGATAAACCTTGAAAACGTGATACTGAGGGAAAGAAACCAAACATAAAAGGTCACACATGGCAGGGTTCCATCTACATGAAATGCCCAGAATGAGCAACGCCATCGAGACGGAAATAGATTTGTGGTTGCCAGGGACCAGAGGGAGGGGAAATCAGTGGAGGTTTTCCTTTTGGGGTGATGACGATGTTCTGGAACTGCAGAGTGGGTACACAATATTGTGAATGAATAAACACTACTGATGGCAAACTTTC
Source organism: Perodicticus potto (assembly GCA_963574655.1). Classification (NCBI taxonomy): domain Eukaryota; kingdom Metazoa; phylum Chordata; class Mammalia; order Primates; family Lorisidae; genus Perodicticus; species Perodicticus potto. The sequence goes on from CAUYRH010072129.1 coordinate 65,803, forward strand.
ATGTTCTGTGTTTTTTACCGGAACATTAAAAAAAAACACCTTTTTAAAACAAGATGTGGTGGAAGCAGAAGTTAGCCCTCCCCACCTTCAAGCCCTCACTTCAGAGCCGCAAAGCACCAACATTACCTCGCCTTGTGTGGCCATGGAGGGGCAGGAACAGCCAGCCCCTGGGCAGAGCTGCCCACGCCCCCAGTCATCAAGAAGATACAGTGTGAATAACCACCCAATAATTAAGGTCTCTCTCTAACTCACTCTTCTGATTAGATTCCTTCCAAGTTAAATCCTTCCCTTCCCTTCGTTAGTCCTGTGGCTTCTCTCGTTCAGTTTTTTCAGCTTTTTCCCACGGGAACAGGAAGAAACAGCAGTGACACAAGCCCAGGGGGTTGGGGACCCCACCTAGAAGGAGTAAGATCAGAGGTAGCCGGGTGATGGGGGAAATGAAAGTGATTTCCTCCAACTCAGAAATTCTTCCCCCAACACACAGGGTATCTTTGCAGGGATTACAAAACACGGCCTCTTCCTCTGAAAGGGGCCATTCCTCGGAAAGAGTGAAGGGCTGGGTTTCAGTTCCTTTCCTTCCTCCCTCATCTGGGCTCCCTGTTCAGCAGACAACCTGTTCAACTATATATGGAAGCCCTTCCTCTAGTCTGAAGGAAGTGATGGATCTTCTGCCTCTCAAAATAGGGGTGTGTGTGTATGTGTACCCACACAGGATTGCTCTATTTCATATGTAATATCAAGAGGTTTCTAGGCCACTTCAGAACCCTAGTGAAGCAGGTACTTAAGAAATACCGGAGATCGGGCCCCACTTGCACCCATCAATAACAACTTACCAGTTTCCACATGTCTCCAGTGCACCATGGACTGGGTCAGGTGCTCTAGACAACTGGCTAATCTTTCCAACAAGCCTGCCTCACAGATGGCATTTATTCCCATTTTAAAATGAGGAATCTGAGATTCAGAGGGTTTAACAGCTTGCCCCATATTGCACATCTGATTAAATGGTAAAAACAAACTGCTTTAAATTATTAGCTTTGTTCCAGAGACCTCCTTACAGTTACCTAAAGCCAGGCTACATCTCCCCCTAGCCACATAAAATCAGTTCCGTTGCTTTGCTGGGACCACCCAGCATCCCATCTCCCACCTAAGGACGATGACAACTCAGGCCTGAAGCTTCTGCCTGTGTCACAGTCCCCAAGTGAGCATATGTCTTCCCAGGAGATGTACAAAAATAACACCACCCTCATGCAAACCGTCACGTTCCCTAGCTGTAGGCTGACTTCCCTGTTGCCTTATTTAAATTAACACAACCAAACAAATTTTTCCTCTTAATGGTGGCCACTGATTCCCCTATTAAAAAATAAAGTAAAAGCAGGCAAGCAAAGTCACCTCGAGATTGAAAACAAACACCCATGTGTTTCTCAAAATATGGTCATCCTGGGACACGTATCAGTCACCTGGAGGTGAGCTAACATGCACCTGCTTAGGCCCTCGTTCAACCACCAAATCCACCTGCAGCCTGGGGGTCTGCATTTTTAACACGTCTCCTGGGTGAGTCCTGCGCTTACTGTCATCAGGAACCACTCCGTTGCAGCTTTAGAGGCAGCAACTGAGAGAAAACATCACTTCTGAAATCAAAACCAAGATTATACATTTTTTATAAGCTCTATTTGTAAAAAAAAAAAAGATAGCATCAAGCTTCATGGTTACTTATTAAAGAAAAAGGTCCTGTCCCCAAGCCCCAAACCCTTCAAATAGACAATCTTAGAGAGACTCCACTTGTCTCTGCAGTCTGCAGGCAGTACCAGCCCCTCTACTCTGCTCCTCACAGCCTCCACCATTCCAAGTTCAAGTTCAACACGGGCGCCACCTCCGCCTACGGGACTCTTACAGAGGCTTCCGGGAGCACCCGACTCTTACCTTCTAGAGCCGTGAGCAAGCGCTACGCACCGGGGTTGACGGGTGGTCTTCAGACACTCGCTTTAGCAGCCAGATCAGACAGTTTTAAGGTCTCCCACTCTGCGTCTTCTCACACCCAAGACCCAGAAGCAATAGGAGCTCTAAAGAAAGGCATATCCACAGGGCCCCACACCCCCACTCCCCCCACACCCAGATCTATATATAACATCTCTGAAGTTGTCAGCCTAACGAGCCACTTTCTGGCAGACCCGTTACCATGGCAATGCCTGCTAATGAGCCCAGTGCTGTGATTGGCACTGCTTGAAGGCTCCTCTACGAAGGACTCTCCAGCAAGTTCTCCCTTACCCAACCATGCAGGCAGATGGACACCCAGAAGCAGCCAGGGGCTGGGGCTATGGCTGGGAGACCTCAGTCTCTGGGAGCAGTTCATTACTAGTAAGTCCTGAGTAGTCCTGGAGTGGCCCTCACCTCCTGCCCTGCACTCAATGGGGAGTCAACCCATTACTGATAGGGCTGCTTGGGACCACCGGGAAGACCAAGACCCCACCGGGCTGCAGATTGGCAATTTACTTTACCTTGAACCTTTCTGCTGGACACCTATTTAGGATGAGCAGACTCCCTCACAGAGCTGGGAACAGCTACCCAAGGTCTGACAATCTCCTCTGACTATGGATTAAGACACAAATCAAGAACAAGGGCCCCACAGCCCATCACAATATCACCAGGTTCAGAGTCTGTGTCTACAAGAAAACTGGCTATCTTGCCTCCATCTCACAGGTGAAAGTGCTATTCTCCTCATCTCCGGAAGGTCATCTAGCCACATTCAGAGGTTTTCATGCCCAGAAAATAGCTGGGGAGGAAGCAGGGGACCCTGGCAGTGGTACAGCACATTCTGGCAGTGTAGTTTTCAGAAGGTAAAAGCAGTCTTCAGGCTGGACCCTAGTATCATCTGCATGTTTTTCTAAAGGTCAGGGATTCAGAGGCTTGGCCTGGAGGAGGAGGATGAAAAGAACGGGGGCGACCCATCATATCAACAGAGAAATAAGCCCTAAGATTCAGGAAGACAGGCAGGACCACATTTCTCCTGGTCCCAATGCCCAGAAAACTGAATGAATCAGTGAATGGATGAGAATTGAGCATTATAGTAGGAACTGGCCTACAGATTTGAGGAGGTTATTTCACCAAACAAGTAGACAGGAAACAGCAATGTGGTGGGACGTGTGTGTGCCCTACCTGTGATCAAATCCCAACTCTTAACAGCTCTACTGAGTAGATTCTCCTAGGAGTTGGATGTGTCCCCTCTAAAATAAAGGTGTTGCCAAGGCTCCGTCATGGTGATAGGAGCCTTGAAGAGGTGATTAGGCCATCCTAATCATATTCCTGACTCCATGAATGAGATGAAGGCCCTTATAAGAGGGGCTTCACGCAGCATTCACTAGCTTGCTCTTCCACCTTCTGCCCTGTGAGGACACAGTGTTCCTCCCCTAGGGAGGACACAGCAAGAAGGGCCATCTTGAAGGCAGAGAAGGAAACTGCCAGCACCTTGACCTTGGTCTTCCCCATGTACAGAACTGCAAGAAACAAATTTCTATTTCTTTATTAATTGTCCAGTCTCAGGCATTTCATTATAGTACCACAAACGGGTGCAAGGTAATATAGAGTAATACTGAGTGTTTCTCTAAGTGCAGAAAACAGACAGGAACTGTATCCAGAAACCTCAAGAGAAATGCAGACTTCTAATCATGACCTCATAAAGCATCTAGAAGAAATATTTCAGGAAACCGTTGAGCAACCTCAATAAAGGGAAGGAAGACATGGCATCTATGTTACAAGACCAAAAAACATCATAAGGAGAGAACAAAGCAAATACAAAGAAAAAGGCAAGTGGGTTTGGAAAAAAAAACACAAAATGATATTAAAAGGAACAGGAAATGATAACAATGGTAGGGAAGTTTGAAAGGTTGTAACAGAAGGAAAATGCACATTGTTTGCAATAAAACATAGCATTAGTATTGCAAATAAAAAAACCCCATGAATTAGTTATGTACAAAACAAATGGGAATTTTTTTCTTCCCAGAATGCAAAGGAAATGGGGAAAAAATGCAAACAAGAGGACAAAACAGCAAGCCACGATATAGATAGTGGGTGTTCCTGAACATGCCAAAAGAAAAGAAACTATTACATAAACAGAGGTTGATATAGGGAAAAAAATGTTTCTGAGCCGTGCAACATGGGAGGTTCTACACAGTTCAGGGCTAAATGGAGTTCAAAAGACCAACTTGCAGACGCCCCTAGCAATATATTTACACTGCAAAGATAAGGTCAAACGTTCTATCATCATCTAAGTGGGAAGACCAATGAAAGAATAAAAATAAGGCTGGCCTCAAACGTCTCTGAAACCACATCTCAAAAGACGCCTCCAGTGTATTATGTGGAAAATACCAAGACCTTCATTGGTAGCCAAGAAGTCTTCTACGAGTGAAGGCGACAGAAATATATTCTTCTGCAGACAAGGACTCAGAAAATACCACTCATATGTCATCCTTAGTAGAAGTACTTAAAAGATAGATGTATTCCAGCTGCCTGAGAAACGAAGGCAAAGAAAGGTGAAGAAGGAAGAAATCATGGTCCACAGACCAAGGCTAAGTACAAAAATGCATAATTATAACTCTAGTTATAGAATCATGTGCGCACGTCGCTATTCTCAAAACACGCTGTTTTTTGAAAAAATGAAATAATAGCCTGTGTCATGAGTTCCAGATACTACTAGAAAAGATCACAAGGCAGGAGAAACAGTTGAAACTGTTTGTGAGGACACAGGCGGATGGAAGCAGAAACGCGACGCTCCCTTCCAGTCCCACCAAGGAGCATCCTCTGTGTCCTCCCGCGGAAGTGGTCGTGTGCCCACCCAGCTGTCTCCCATCCTCAGCCCTCTGACATCTCGTGTCCACGCTTGTCTCTTTCCTGGAGACTGAATGGTACCCAAACACAACAAAAGGAAGTCTTTGGAAGCCAAAACCCCAGAGCCGTGACTCCTACCTCCACCTCCTGTTGGGCAATCACCTTCCACAGGGATTGTCGAGCCCTGAAATCCATTCAGGTGGATAAGCTGAGATCAGATATTTGCAGGTTGAGGGAAAACTCAACAGGAAACCAGGCCTTTCCAAAGACCTCGTTTATACCACCTGTTTGGCTTTGTAAGCCCTCAAAGGGTTCCCAGGGCTAATGCTCAGAGGAGCACCCAAAGAGTGTGTGGATATTCCTGGCCTGTGTCTGAGCATGTCCACGTGCCCTGAACCACTCTGCCTGGACCCCTGTGTGAGTGCATAAGCTTCACCTCCTGTTCTCACCAACACAAAACCAGACAGCCAGAAGGGGTCACCTTTACTTCTTCTACTTTTCTTTTCTTTTTTTTATTTTTTTGAGACAGAGTCTCACTTTGTCTCCCTTGATAGAGTGCCGTAGCATCACAGCTCACAGCAACCTCAAACTCTTGTGCTTAAGTGATTCTCTTGCCTCAGCCTCCCGAGTAGTTGGGACTACAGGTGCCCGCCACAGCGCCCGGCTATTTTATTAGAGACAGGGGTCTCACTCTGGCTCAGGCTGATCTCGAACCTGTGAGCTCAGGCCATCCACCCGCCTTGGCCACCCAGAGTACTGGGATTACAGACGTGAGTCACCATACCTGGCTACTTCTTCCACTTTTCTATTTGCAAAATTTGTCACAGGTGTTGCCAGAACGCTCCATGCTTATCCTCAACCCCTCTTATTAGAAATCACCTGATTAGCAGGGCTGCCTCTTTGAGTCCACAACAGAAACTTCCCAAAGGAGGCTTTAATCATTTAAATGCAAATGTCCCTAGGACTCTTCCAAACCTAGCAAGATCCAACTGACCTCAGGCTTTGATGCTCTCGGTGGATGGACAGGGCAGCAGTAATCTACATCTCATTTGCTCATATCGGATGACCTCTTCCAAACCTCCCTGAGTGAGACCTAAAAGTGCCCAGGGGTGACTCACCTGGCCTCACTAGTCAGGCTGCAACTCTAGTATCTGCGGAGTATCTGCCATGTCACTCCTCGCCTGCAGCAGTTACTTGCCCCTACACCCCACCCTGTCACTGTCCTCTGTCCGCGAAGCCTCACACTGGGCTGTCACTGGCACCCACAATTAGAGGTAGACACTAAGGCCACGAGAGTTTTCTCCCAGATGCCAGCCATGGGCAGAGGCTGAACCATCTGGGACACTCCAGACTTACCTAACTCCTAACAGGCCACCCTGGATATCCATCTGCAAGCCCCCAGCACCTCCCTGGGGGCCGATCAGCTCACTGGGTATGTTTCTCAGGACTGGGCAGAGAGCGGACATAGAACAATAGCCTCTGTATTTTCTGACCCTATCAAGAAATGGAATGATCTGGTTAACCAGGAATTTTGATGACCATAATTACACTGTAGTCCATGCAGCAAGGATACAGGAAGTCAACCCTCAAAGGGAAACTTGCTAGGCTGGAAAACACGGGGTCTCCCTGTTTCCTTGCTGAAAAGATTTGCAAATGATCCTGCAAACTGCAAGGATGGGCCCTCCTGGCTCAGAAGCCATTCAGCCTTGTAGTGTAGGGGGCTGAAGCAGGGGGAGGGAGGGGGAGACGAGGTAGAAAGGAAATGCCCAGTGTGGGCCTTGGAGACCTTCCTGCACGAGCCCTTACTTCTCCAACCCTGGTGGTTGAGATTTTTAATGGTCATTGCATCTGCTCTGTACAAATATAAGACAGAGGGCTAATAGGGCTCTAGAGGAGAAAATGCGGAAATGAGGAATGTTCTGGACGTGAGCACACTTCACGCATCTGAGGTGGCTGGCCCTTCCTGCTGGCAGCATCTGCTCAGTGACGCCACACAGTGTGACAAGGATCTGAGAGATAGATGCCCACGCTTCAGCATCTTTTAGGAGAATCCCTGCACTGGTCCATCAATATAATTGTGAATGTCAGAGTCACTTCTTTCGCCTCAGAAAGAGATTTGGAACAGGTTTCTAAAGGGCTTGTGGCTGTGTTTCAGGACAACAGGACAGGTGGATGGAGGGGGAGTGTCCCACAAGCGCTCCTGAAACAGAGAGCTGCTCCAGAAGTGGGGAGAGAAGCAGACCCTTCTGCCCCACATGGGGAACCCCAGAGGAAGCCCTTATACTTCGTTCCACTTCAAAGTCTCCTAATTTCACACCACTAAAAAGGGCAAAGTAAAGTGTTGCTGACAGCAGGTACCAGCTTCTGGCTTCCAAGCCAGAAAAATCTGAGAGACTCTGCTCACTGGCTTTTGATTAACAGAGATACTTTATTCAAACTCTCCACTTCCTGATGGGCTGTTGAGGAATGTTGCTTCCTTCCCTCCACCCCTTTCCCCGGCAGTATAAAAATAGCATGGGCCACTCTGATATCCTACTTCCAACCTGGGATGGCACAAGCATCAGTAGAAAACTCCAGATCTAGGCATGGAGAGGCGCTGTGTTCTCAGGCAACAGCTGTAATATGTGCAATTCCTTTAGCTGCTCCCAGCCTCTGTTTCCTCATCTGTAAGATGAGGGGGTTGCCAGCTCTCAAATGCTATGGTTCTATGACCCGTGAACAAGATGTCTTTTGCAACAGAGCCTAAAACCACCACCAGGGAAATTTCAAGGCATTTAAATGTCCAGTTCGGGTTGCAAAGCAGTAGCAGTATAAACAAAAGATGTGACAGAGACTTACTGATAAAAGCAAAAATCACAGATCTTCATGAAATATTACCTTTTTTGATGCATTTTCCCCCCAACTGTTTTTGGGCTCAAAAGAGGAAAAGGCCTCAAACTCTTTGGGTCTAGATATGCTTTCACTTACTCGGCCGAATCAAACTCAGACTTGGTGGGAAAGAAATACTGTCTGAGACACCAAGAAAATGAAGTGATTATTTTTATTATTATATTTCCAACAGAAACTGGACACGAAATGCATGCCCCAACCAGGATATGAGAATCTGGGCAACACCTCCTGTCTTTGTGAGGAAGCTGAACACCCAGGGATTGTCTCCTTTGCCACAGGTCACTGTTAAGGCCAGTTAGCGCTGAAATGTCCCTATTTGTGAAAGGAAGGAATTGGGCTACTTCTCTTAGTCCTAAAGGTTAATGATCTCAAAATACACCCTGATTTTCTATGCTAGTTTATATCTAGAATGATATCAATTATCCTACCCAAGAAGACACTTTCGAAGGACAATCCGTGGACTGTTCACGTATAACACTCCTCCTAGGAGGATCTTGGTTAGGTAAGGGCCCTCTCACTTATTTCCTGGTCAATTTCCCTTTGCAGAGGAGAAAGCCTGGTAACAAGACAGTTTTGCTAACATTTGGCATTGCCAAAAAATACACATAGAGAAATAGTGTAAAATGCCCTCCCTAGTCTTCCTGTAATATTAAGCTACAAAGCCCCCAAATACCTTATGTCTGGCACTTTGCAAAGTTATTACAACTCTAAAGAAAACCTGGTAACCAAATTTACCAAGCATTCTGTTCTGTTCAAAATGTACTATGAAGTTCAAAAGTGAGGAGGGGAGCTGAAAGTTGCTAGTTCAATCAATAACAGGTTCCGTGTGTCCTGCAAAGCAGCCTGCCTACCAGAAGGATCTTGGAGCCCAAGTTGCCACCCACAGTAGCAACAGGGGCACAAGCAACCTCCCCGGGGAGTTGGTGGAGACTGGAGTTCATGAGGGCATAAAGGCAGACCCCACTGACAGCCTGCCTGTGCCTGCCATCCGGCTGGCCTCTGCGGGTACTCCATGCTGGCGGGAGTGACCTACAGTCAGCAAAAGAAAACAGAAGTCTTCTCACCATGGAGACTCATTCCAGTCACTCTGCAGAGCTACGAGTCTGTGCTCCAAGGGACTCTAATCAAACACCTCCAACTCTTACGGGATGGCTCCTGATTGGTTCCGAACCGTGAGCACCGGAGGAAAATGACCTCTAACAGAGGATGGCATGGTTTCTAAGAGGCAGTAAGGGGTGCAATTCCAACCACCCCAACTCAGCTGACACTTCTGAAGCTGCTGCTACTGATGCATCTCAAGTAGGCTAGTGGTGATGGCCAAAGGCCTTGCTATCGAGGTTTGGGACCTGCCCCCGTTCTGTAGCACCCACACAAAGAATGCAGGGTGGGAATTCAGGCCTGAGGACCAGACCTGAAGTGCTGCGGTCTTGAGCAATCCCCTTCATCTCTGCCGGGAAGCCTCAATTTCCTCATCTCTAAAATGCAGAAGTTGGACCAGAAGGTCTCTGAGGCCTTTAAAAAAAAGTTACATTTGAGTGTAGACACGGGATTCAGAGGCATCTGACTGCTTCTGAAACACTGTCCCCGACACCTGGGGTCCTGCTTCACCACCTCTCTCCACAGTGAGTCCTGCCCTTTTGGGCCCGTGTCCTTCTCATTCCCCTGTGCCACGGGACTTCTCTGCATGCCCAGCAACTGGATTTCTGCCCTGGCATCCTGGGCTTCTATTTCTATGTCACCGAGCACGCACCAAAGACAGGTTCCAGGGGAATTTTTCTAGGCTTGCTAGCAGTTCACTTTCTGGCTGGCCACTCACATTGCACCCCAAACACATAGTCCACTTTGGGTGGGGTAAACCCCACTAACAGTCTCTGCACCCCATGTGCCCCTTTCCCAAGAGCTTGACTTGGGCTCTTCCAAGCCCCTTGCACACCTCTCCGTGTTCATCTTCTCTGCTAAGTCTTCTGTTCCCATCAACCAACCCAGCCACGATCTGCAGCCAGACTGGCCAGAACTCCCTGCACTCTGCAGTCAAATCCTGGACAGCTGTAACTTGGTCAGAACTTGACCCATCCGTCTGAGTTCCTCACAACAGCAATTCTCCAAGTGTGATTCCTACACCCGTGGCTGGAAGTCCTCTGTGAGCTCGCTAGAAATGCAGAGTCCCCGCCCTTTACCAGCACAGATTTTAAAGGTCCTTGGGCAATTGCACATTCAGCCTTCCCGCTGTGGACTTTCCTAGGAGGTCAAGTGGCACGTAAGAGGGTACTCCTTCCCCTGGCACTGGATCGGGACTCAGTTGGAAGCCACACCAAAATGAGACATGCTGACTGGCTCAGGGAGGTGGGAGAGTGTGTTCTGAAGATGACACATACAAACAGACTAGCCTTTCCCTACAAACTGGACCTCTCTCAGCTGCATACAGCTTCAGGAAAGTCATCCAAATTCTGATGAGGAGTCCTACTTTCCAAAGAAAGGGGCTGCCTAAATTCCAAAGGTGGAAAAACTGGCCAAGCAAGGCTGTTCTACCCCTAAGACTCAGAAGTGCTTCCACAAATTGTTGCAGCCTCCGCTGCTAAGCTGGAAGGTGAGCCTCAGCCCAAGCCTGGAGGTGCCATGCACTACTGGGCAAGAGGGTCGCCTACCTTCTGAAAGCTCAGACCCTTCCAGGGCTCCCCCTACCTTCATTACGGCTTTCTAATTCCCAAAGAGCCTCCTTCCACTTTACAGGGTCCCAACTAGAATAGGGCCAAGGGGTCGAAGGCAAGTTTTTTAGTTGGAAAAAGTTAAGTGGAAGAAGCCAGTTCAGATGCCGTACAAATCCACACCTCTGCTCTGCTTCTCTCCAGCTCAACTGCTCCCCAGGTACCTGGAGGAACCGAGACTCCCTCTCTCCCCACAGACGTCCCTTTGTAAGTCTTTCTCCTCCTCCTTTCCGCTTCTCCTGATTCTCACACAACAGCCCACGTCTTCTTTTCTCCACGTTCACAACTTGGTCTGTGAAAGGTGCCCCCCCGCACCCCTGGCACACAGGGTCCTCAGCCTTCAAAGCTTGGCAGTTCTATACAGCTCTAATCTCCAAGAGTTTTCTGAGCTGCTTCTTTAAAATGTCGAAGTCATTTTAGACACATGCAGAGAAAAGCAAGCTGAGCACACACCTATAGGCAAGAAGAACCGATTCTTACCATCAGAGAAAGCTAATCTTCTTCGGGTGCTGCTACCTCAGAGGAGCGCGTCCTGCCTGGAGCCCCCAGACTCAGGGCCAGCCCTCTGCCAGCTTCCCCTCCGAAGCAGTCTCTGCGGGAACTGGGACTGTGCTCTGGGCACCCCGAAGATGTTCCTGTGGCTTTCTCTTACTGCTGTTCTTTCACAAAGAACCCACTACATTGCTCAGTTCCTTCCAAGTCGGCTCCAGTGCTGGTTAGGAAATCAACAACTCATTCTGGACTTTCCAGATGCAAAGTTTCTGGAGGCCTTCATTTTATTTTTTTCACTCTCTCTCTTTTTCCCCTTTCTCAGCTAAAAAAAGTTGGCTGAGGTCATGACAAACAATGGCCAAGCTTGTGTCACTGACCAGATGCCTCCCACCCCCAGGCCTGTGGACAAGGGCAGCTTTGTCCACTGCATTTTAGGCGGGACGCCCTGGGCCTGCCCAAGCCCTGCTGGGGAATGTTTTAGCCAGCTTCTTCCCAACCCTAAGTCACGGCTCTGGCCCCAGCCCCGGCCCCAGCTGTGTGAACTCAAGGCCAGAAACAAAGCCAACATAAAAAGAACGGAAATTCTCCCCCAAAGAATCACTGTGTTGAGACCCGTCCAGGGCTGGGAAGCTGCTGTCCCCCCAAAGGGGCAAGATGTGGGTCTCCAGCCTTCACTTGGTCCTCCATCACCAAACTTGGACAGACAGGGGTCAAAGAGGTGTATCAGATGAAGGGGGCCGGAGAATCACAAAGGCGTTAGTGACAAGTGAAGAAGGGACTGAACCCTGAGAGCAACGTTGCCATCTACCAACTGAATGAGTCTAGGCAGCGACTTGGATCCTTGGTGAATACATCATATCACTCCCTTTAGAGAGCTTTTTGGAGCAGCTGAATATTTAGCACTTAAAATGCCACATATTTCTGAGTTTGCTTTCAGATGCAAAACTTTGGGATTTTAGGAACCGGTTCTACATATAGAACTGAATATGGTTTTCTGGAGAGAGCAAGATTCTGAAGCCTGGAGGTGGTTTCCTTTAAAATCTCACTTCTTTTCTTAAGCGGATGGATGAACTGTTATTTATGAAGCGGTTTCAATACCAGCTCCTGAGCAAGGAGCTAAGAAATCAGTACTATCACCCAGGAGTGGGGTCAGGTCAAGGTTAAGCTATTGTTGCTTCACTGCTTACCAGCTGTGAGACCTCGGGTAAGGCCTCTAGGCTTCCATTGCTTCCAGGTAAAATAAAGAAGATCATACAAAGTATCTTTCTCAAAGCTTATGGTGAGGATTAAAGGGGGGAATCTATGTAAACATTCTACATAGTGGGTGATGGAAAAGCTCAAGGAAAACTGAGATTATTGTTGTTACCGCTCACAGTGGCGGAAAGGGTAGGTGCTACAGTTACCCTGGGTCCAAAAAAAGTCTAGACCTAATAATAAAAAGCAAAAACAACCCAATTAAAACTTAAGCAAAGCACATTTATCCAAGGAAGCTGTAAAAATGGCCAAGAAGCACGTGAGAAGATGCTCGATGCCACTAATCATTAGGGGAATGGAACTCAAAACCGCAATGAGGCATCATCACCTCACACCTGTTAGGATGGCTACCATAAAAACAAAACAGAACAAAACCGGTGGGGGTGTAGAAATGCCAGAACCCCGTGCATTGCTTGTAGGTATGTAAAGATGGTACAGCCCCTGTGGAAAACAGTATGGGTTGTTCACAAAGATCAAACACAGAATTATCCTACGGTCCAAAAGTTCCAATTCTGGTTCTTTACCCCCACCTGAAAAAAACCCTCTGAAAGCAAGCTCTTAAAGAGAGAGATATATGCCCCTGTTAATGGCAGCGTTATTCACAATAGCCAAAAGGTAGGAACATCCCAATGTCCACTCCCTGAGGAATAATAACAACCCGTGCTGTAATAAACACAGTGGAATATTATTATTCAGCCTGCAGAAGGAAGGAGGTTCTAACACATGCTATGATGTGGATGAGGACGCTGTGCTAAGGCAAATAGCCAGACACCAAATGACGAATACTGTAAATCCGGTATGATTTACGGTACTAAGCGCTCACATGAGGTAGTCAGAGTCATAGACAGACTACAGTAGTCAGAGTCATAGACACGGAAAGTAGAATGCTGGCTGCCGGGGCTGGAGGAGGGGGTGATGGAGAGCTGTAAACGGACCAGAGCTTCAGTGTGAGAAGATGAGTATCCTGGGGACAGATGGTGGTGACGGTCGGGAAATAATGCTGCACTGTACACTTAAAAATGGCGAAGACGGCAGAGTTCATTAGAGCTCGTGTTATGGGTATTTTCCCAGAATAAAAGAACTTCGTCTGGGAACCACAGAGGTGGTTTAGACCACAGGCTCCTGTGACATGTAAGTCGCATCAGGAGACATGAAAGGCGGACTCTCCAAGGAAGGTGAAATGTTCACCCAGATGGCAGAGGGTGAGCACAACTAGAAGACGAGGCTGAGAATCTGCACCAGGACTCACCATGGTTGGGTTTGTGCTCAGCCTTGGGGAAACCGAGGCAACACAACCGGCATCGTAAAGTCAGCTGTGGGCTTTTCTGTTGAGGGCCTCTGGAGGGAGGTGACAATGGGCCTCTCCCTTGGATACATCAATTCCCTTCTGTATCTGCATCCCACCTTTCTTGTCTTTTCTCTCAATCATCCCTTTCTTCTTAAAGCCATCGATGTGGCTGTTTGGGGGACTCCACCTCCCCTCTCTAATTGCTGGGTTCCAATCTGCTGCAGGAATGACCACAGGGACCTTATACTGAGCACTCCCTCTGGGCCAGGTGCTGTTCTATGCTTCACATGTCTTGTGCCCCGGAGGAAATTCCTATAATCTTCTCTAACAGAGGAAAAGATGGAGGCTCTCAGTGTAGATCAGGAAGGATGGGTCACAGCAACAAGCTAAGGGGGTGACAATCCAGGCCAGGTGGCCAGCGTGAACAAAGGCCTAGTGGGAGACAGTCTGGGCAGAGGGCGTGAGAAAAAGCAGGTGGATCCATTCACTGGAGTTGAAGAGGCACAGACAGTGAGAGAAATAGTAGCAAGGGATGGACTCAGATCACAGGAGCACCAAGAACTAAGAAATTCAGACACTCGCTCTGTAAGCAAAAAGAAACTAGCCTTGGGTTTTGAGCCGGGGAGAAAACACAATCAGGGCTGTACTTTGCAGAAACCACCACAACACCAGGATATTAAACATCAAATGTGAGGGAGAGACTAGGGGGCAGAAAGTGGTTAGGAGATCACAGATCACATTCCCTATTTCTCTCTCTCCCTCTCTCTCTCTCTTTCTCTCCCTCCCTCCTCCTTCATTGCAAAGCTTAAATCTGGTTTGTAAAATGATCCCAGACCAGCCAAATGATGCACAATGCTGCGGAGTCCCCATTGGCAGCTGAGTTCTTTGCATCCTCTACTCTCCCAGATGTGGGAGGAGAGGCTGGGTAGAGAATCCACACATTCACTTTTGAGGTCGACTCCCTAGCAGAAATACACAGATAGGAACAAGGTACTTCGCTGCTCTTGCAAACAGGCCCTTACTCAAAAGAAGATAAGAGCAAAACTTCCTATGAGCCTAGACGGTCAAAACCTTCACCTTCAGTTCCTCCAGTTTTGTGGAATTAAAATAGCATGGAAGCTTTCACGGCCCAGGACTTCTTAGCTTTATAACAGCAAAGAGGAGATAATTTTAAGGTCGCTGACACCACCCTGACACACATCTCACAGATCAACAGATAGAATCTCAGACAACAATGCAGGGCTCTAGGCAACAGGCAGAAATCTTTGTCATTTCAAATCCCAGCATGGCCCCTAGCCAATGGCAAGGCCAATTCCGGGCCACTATAAACCAGGAGGCAAATCTGCTCTGACCTAAGCTAGGCAGAACATACTAGTTCTAGTTCTGCAGACATTTTATCCTTTAGGATTCACCCTAACAACTCAGGGTCTGTAAAACTCAGGAACACATTCTAATGGGCTTACTGACTGGGTTCATCCAGTGCCTCAACCCCGAAGTTGCTTTAGTTTTGCTTTATTAATCATCCTTTATCACTAGACTTGGCTGTGAAAAGCAGCTATTTTGGCTTCTGCAAATACATAGGTTTCTACATACAATGCCACCCATACAGGACAGACAGCAGAAAACCTGTGATCCTAAAGCAAAAGGCCTGGCAATCTTTTCCACCAAGCTGAATTTTCCTGAGTTTTTTACTGGTGTCAGATAAGCCTGACCCTCCTATTGTTATTTTTTGTTTCAGCTGATTTGAAAACTGGCAAGCAAATTAGGCCATATTCACGGTAGGCCCTAGTCCTCCATAGGATCAATCGTGTTGTCTTTTAGTGATAATTAATAAGAAAGAACATTGGGGTATGGTGATGACTTGCTTTTTCTAAATGCTTTGTAGTCATGAAGGAAAAAAATTATTCATCAGCTTTAGCTGTCTCTAGGGTACACGGCCCCAAGGACCACTCCCCGCCATCCACAGATCCATTAGCAGTTACTAATGCACAACCCTTCCATGAAAGTGGAGGGAGATGCAGGCTGGTATTGTACCTAGAACTTGACTTCTAAAATCTGGAAGACAGTCACAAACACAGAGATTAACGGAGTAAGTATGGAGGGAGTGTCTAACAGTGCCAAACGATAAGTCGGCAGACAAAAGGGCTTTCAGAATCCAGACGAAGGTAAGGTCACTTGTGGCTGAGTTGGGCACAGGAGGCTTCTCAGAAGATATAGAACTTGCCTCACAACAGGGACAGAAGGAAAGGGCTTGACGGGAGGGTGAGGGACATGACAGAATAAGCATAAGTCTTAGAAACAGAGAACGTAATTCGGAAGAGAAGGAAGACTAAGAATCAGGAACCCAACGAGCTCTGGGTGGGAGCTAGCTGGGGGATGTGGTGGAGTTTGCTGGTTACAGATCCACATTGTGTTCAGTGGGCAGCTGGAGACATCTGTACAGAGACGGTCGTGAAATCCCACTGAGTTATGAACCTGGAGCTCAGAAAGCTGGACCTCGAAGCAGCTCTCACCTATGCTGCCTGTAAGAATGAATGAAAATGAATTCTGGGGTCCAGTCTCTCCCTCTCCTATGCCCCTGTCCAAGACTCTTAAAGCAAGAACCACATCTTCATGCTTTCCCCTCTAACTGGCCCGGTGCAGGGGGCTATGTGGGAAATGATGAATGTGTGTTCTGAGAATCAGTCACAGAAACCGAATGAGCAGGGGATTACAGGAAGAAATAAATGCAGCTGAGCCTTGAACAACAGGGGCACCCGCCAGTCCTCTGCCTTCCTGTATGTGTGCAGTTGAAATCTGCACATACTTTTTGATTCCCCCCAAATTTAACTACTGTTAAATAGCCTCCTGTTGCCTTACCAATAACAAACAGTCAATGAACACATATCTTATATTATATGTATTATATACTCCATGCTTACGATAAGGTAAGCTAGAGAAAAGAAACTGTGAAGAGCTTCATTTCCAGCACTGCACTTCATTTATCAATACCCGAAGTTTACGATGCAATGGTGAGCTGCCGAAGCTGCAGAGCGCAGTCGATACCAGCAATGCAACTTTTTCTCGTCATGTCAGTACTTTTTCTGCCAGCGTCCCTGGTGGCACTTCGTATGGGTCCCAGGGTGCTATTCAAGGTTTATGGTATTGCGCTAAATACTATGAAAAATGTTTGAGAACTGAGAGATCACTTTTTACTGCAATGCACAATTTACTGGAGAGATGAGCCGCTCACTCGGAGACAAGGAGTGACACACGGCAATTTAAGCAGGTCCTCTCAATGCTTGAGCTCACAACAGCAACAGGAGGTGGCTACGAAATAATGACAGCAGTACAATAGGACTGCAGGTAATTACATGCAGTTACGATTTAATGATGCATTTTTATGTTTGTTTACATTTCCATAGACTGCCAACGAGGTCAAGTACATACAGTCTGTGAGGGTCTGTGTGACTCTTGATAAATTTTAAGTTCGTATAAAGGACTTGTGGGTATTTAATGATAATAAACGATGCACTGGCATGTACATATATTTTATGCACTCGTGACATACCTGACATTTTCTTAGTTTTTTTCGATAACTCTAGGTTAGGTGCTTTATTCGCAAGTTTTAAAAAGTTGTCATGCATCTCTAAAAAAAAATTTTCTAATATATTTATTGAAAAGAATTCACATATAAGTGGACCCCCGCAATTCAAACCCATATTGTTTAAAGGTCAACGGTAATCAACAGTGCGGAAGTGAGATATTGAAGAAAATGTTCACCGAACACAAACAGGGTGTGTCCCCTGTTTCTCTTGGAAAGAGGAATATGACAGAGGAGGCTGGAGATTGTCCGCAGGCACACGAGGATCTGTGAGCACAAGGTCACAAAGGAAGATGCCATGCTGTTTTGAAAGAAAGCAAGAAAGTGGGTGGGCTATACGGAGTGGCTGGCTCCAGGGAAGGGGTGTTGGGTAGCTGTGGGCAAATGAATTCTGGGGTCCAGTATCTCCCTGCTGTCCCCCAGTTCCAGGCCCTGGACCAGCACCAGCCCATGGCTTATTAGGAACCAGGGCACACAGCAGGAAGAGAGCGCGTGAAGCTTCATCTGTATTTACAGCAGCCCCTCATCCCTTGCAACACCCCTGAGCCCCGCTGCCTGTCACACCACGGTGACACTAGATTCTCAAAGGAGCACAAACCCTACCATAAACTGTGCATGGGAGGGATCCAGGTTGCACCCTCCTTATGAGAAACTAACTTATCTGAGGTGGAGATGTAATGTGTTTGAATCATTCTGAAACCACCTCCCCACCCCTGGTCCCATAGAAAAATTGTCTTCCACAAAACTGGTCCCTGGTGCCAAAAAGGTTGGGGACCACTGCGTTTGGTAACTGCAGCCAGTTTCTTGTATGCTGCCTGGGAGGGTCCAAGTCCCTCCAAGTTTCTATATGTCCCACACCATAAATGATGCTCAGTATCACACAGACATGTCAGAAATGGTGCTGAGTTTTTTAAACCTTTAAAAATTACCAGCCTTTCTAGGGGATTCTGTAGCTTGGTGTCCCCCCGACTGCAATCATTCATGCCCCACTGCCATGCCCTGCCCTATCTCTTTGTATCTGCTGCACTGGTATTTACTCAATATTTCTTTGAACTGACTTACATACAACTTAAATTTAGCCTGGCCTTAAGCAATAATATCTATGAAATCATGGATTTGATTCAGTTGGGGTTTCTTTTTCGATTATAGACTAAAATAAATATAACTTTAAAATTGTCATCTCAACATGATCTAAAATTATCTTACAGATCCTTAGTTGTAAACTCATGGAGCTTTGAGAAACACTGTCTCAAGCTATATGTAAAATCAACAGGCAGCATCCTCAAAATGGCTTTGGAGGTTCTGACAGCCGCCCTGGGACGCCTCTGTCCACTGTCTGTTAAACCAGCAATCAGTGGAAAAGCAAAAGAGAAAAAACTCACTCAAGCTTAAAAAAAAAAAAAAGACAGAGTCAGAGGTAAAAAACCTTGAGAACCATTAGGCCAGTGAAGAGAATAGAGAAAATCTCACAAACCGGAGATGGGCTATAAAAGGGGAAATAGCACTTCACACCTTCACTGCTCTCTGCCAGTCACGTGAGATGCACTTCAGGTCTTGGCCACTCTGTCTCTAATTTGAGATATAGGATTTGCAGAGACCTGAGCACTGAGCAAGCAGCCAGCCTCCTGGGCACAGACGCTATCTAAGGATGTCTCTTCCCTCCCCAGCACCCACTGAGGCACAGCAACTCCCTGAAAACCAGTGAGCTGAGCAGGAAATGTGCAGGGGCCTGGGAGGTCTTCACTGTTCTGAGAGGTGTGGGTGGATGCCATCGGTCAAGCCTGGACAAGGCACTGGAAGTGGTGCATGAGCAAGGGTCCGCAGAACTGTGAGTTTTCATGCATTTCATCAGTTCAGAGTATCATAGAACCAGGTAGTAAAATCAGAGTTTACTAGGCATAAGCCAATTTGAAACAGAAACTGGTCTGAGAAACGTGTCATCATCAAACCTAGATGAAGGAGAGGGAAGGGGAGTGTCAACCTTCCCACATGCAGACAGAGTCTGTTTGTTCTGTCTGGTGGTATATGCTAAGTTTGCAGAGATCCTGCCTTGTTCAAGACTAAGGGTAAAGGGCTCAACTACAAGCTGAACTTTACCTTAGAATCTAAAACAATGTAACTAAACATTTGTACTCTCATATTAATCTGAAATTTAAAAAAAAGAATAAATAAAGAAGACGGGCATGTAGAATCAGGGCCAGAAAGCTCACCCAGAGGCCCAAAGAGAGACCATCTCTCAGAAAATCATTCAGGAGAAACTCAGGAAACCACCAGAATGCAAAAAATTGTGATTTTTTGAAAGAGGAACAGAAAATAACAATGGAACTAAAAACCCAAAAAGCCAAAAGAAAATGGATGAGGTAAGGATTATATAAAAATTGCTAATTTAAAAATCTGTGTCAGAGGCAGTGCCCATAGTTCAGTGGGTAAGGGGCTGGCCAAATACACCCAGGCTTGCGGGTTCAAAACTGCCTGAATAAAAATGACAACTGCAACAACAAAAACAAAAAAAAATAGGAGGGTGTTTGTGATGGATGCCTGCAGTCCCAGCTACTTGGGAGACTCAGGCAAGAAAACTGTTTAAGCCCAGAGTTTGAGGTTGCTATGAACTGTGATGCCACTGCACTCTACCCAGGGTGACATAGCAAGGCTCTGTCTCAAAAAAAAAAAAAAAATTAAAAATCTGTATCAGTAGTGGTTGAGGGCAACTACAGATATTAAAAATGAAATTAGCGACTTGCCATGCAAATGTTAAAAGTCCCCCCAAATTGGAAAGCAGCAGCAGCAAGGAAATAAAGCATCTATATATGTTTTATTTAAGAAGTATTCCATTAGAAAAGATTAGAACGAATAGAATAAAAGTAATATCCAGATGCAAAGATAATAAATGATTAAAAACCATGCATGTAAACAGGCAAAAAGTTACCTAGGAAATCAGATCCTGGTCAGATTTCTCCTCTACCCTACTAACACGTGACTTTGTTTTCCTTGGTGCTATATCATGGTGGCTGGCACTACCCCTCAGAAAGTGGGACAAATCCCACTCAGGTTAAAACTTCCTGGCGTGTGGCCATTGTTTTGTCCATTTCAGCGGGTGTCCGATACGTGTTTGCTGAAGCTAAGCTGCAAATATGAGTTTCGATCCGAAAAGTTTGTGATCCAAGAAATATACATCCACTAAGTTGCATTAGTATTTCATTTATGAAGGAAACACAAGGTTCTCTTAGAGGTATGCAAGTGAGGATCCCAACTACTTCCCTTCCAGGCACCGAGAAATCAAAATTTAGAAAACAATGAGAAGGTAACCATATAAATGCTTCTGCGAGTCATACTTCCAACTCAGAGATCTGGTGAATTGTGGGTGCAGTCTGAGGACTTTTCCAGTTCTGGGGAGTGGAGTTTGGTCCCTAATAACTTCACCTACCTCTCTTCCGCTCCCTGCCATCCCCAAACCAGCGTACGTGTTTCTCTTGCACCATCCTCAAAGGCCAATGCAGATGAAGCCTTGGCCATGTGTGAGGATCATGCATAACTGATGGTCCCTTTCTGCCCAGGCATGTGCCAACAATGGGGGACTATTCAAGCTTGGGGACACTGTATTGGGAGAATCAGCAAACAAAAGGTCTTTGTTTCCAGCCTCCACCAAAGCTGCACTGTGCTGGGTACAGCACCACAGTGGCCATGTTCTTTGCATGGAACTTAATTAATGGTTTTGTGCATGTTAAAAACTCAAATTGAATGGACCAAGTCTTTTTTTTTCCCCTTAAATCAGGAAAGACCAATAAACCACCCGATGGCCGATGCTTTCTGTCATCAAAACCCTCTTTGTCTCATCCTCCCTGTAAGAACTGTTTCTGCTTTGGAAATCAGTACGCAGTATGATCTCAATATGGAAAAGAATGCTCTCCTCACTCCAAAAGCAGTTATAAGGAAAGACAAGAAAATGTTAACAGGGATTATCTTTGTAATCTGTGGGATTGTTTTTGTGTTAATTATATTTATTTTACATTTAAAATTTTTCATTATTTAAAAATGTTTTAAAACCTAAAAAATTATTTTATTTTTAAAATACTTTTTAAAAAATTACTTTTTAACAAATGGTGCTGGGTGAACTGGCTCATTTGTGTATGTTTTGTGGGAAAGGGCAACATTGGTCCTTGTTTTCTTAATCTTGTGTTTTTAAACAATGATTATCCAAAGCAATGAAACTCCACAGATTAGAAATCAATTTGGATCCACTTCTCTTTCTCAGAACCGTCTTTTTTCTTCCTCCAGTGTGTCTAGGCACTCAGCATTTCATTTCAAATTGCAGCCTCTACACAGAAGCCATCCTCATTTTGGGCTGACTTCTCTTCCCTGAAACTCTCTGGCATTTTCAGTCTGCAATGCATCATTTAATGGGCAGATGTGCTTCTCCCTGGAAATCTTGCTCTCCCAGCGGGGTCATGGCTGACATGAAGGATGGGAATGTATTTTCTACCCCTTCACTTGGCTCCTTTCACTGTCTGCTGAGGTGCTGGAAAAATGGGACCATTCATTGACAGGTTTGAACCTGAAACAGTGATCGGACTCACATGTAACTGGCTTTAATTAGGTGGGAAGAATCTGAAGACCCAGAAGTCCACCCTGGGGGGCAGTATGCTCAGGACACCGACCACACTGACATCCAGGCCCCTCACCTACGTGTGAGTATTGGGGTGTGGACCACACTACAACCCCTTCTGACTATAAACCATTGTGACCCTGTGTATTCTTCTTAAACAAAAGGACTCAACGAAGCCAAAGTCTGTGTGTATGTGTGTGTCTGTCTGTCTGTCTCGGGGATAGGGAAATGGGTGGTGATATTTTTACTATTAACCATTACATAGATGCATCTTAGAAGAGTACAAGTGAACATTACTAATTGTAGAATATAAATGTCTTCATATAGTGATTAAAAGGCCAGGAAGGCCATGTTAAATAGTTCAATGAAAATATTTCAGATTGTATATGAAGTCAGCACATTGTGCCCCTTGATTGCACCAATGTACACAATTATGATTTAATAAAAATAAAAATAAAACATCAATAGTCATTATATGATGAAGAAATTTTTGACCTGTAACATCTTTGTAGTTTTGTGTACCAAAACACGTTATATCTTAAAGTAATAAAAGTAATGTTAATGAAAACACAAACCCATTACATAGAGTATTTAAAAGTCAGAAATCAGTGGCACATGTTGTGAAATGGATGGTGCAGTATCTTAGTGTCTGAAATGATTTCAAAGCTACAGATTATTACTAGCAAACAAGAACAATCAAAATCATGCCCATTGGCAGGCCTGCCACAGGGTTGTACAGGTTTGCAGGGTTAGATCCAGGTGCTGAGTTTAGGGAAAAGGAGCTCTTGTTGAGCATAGTTTTAGAGTACAGAACATTGGCTAGTGGTGGCTGATCTTGTAGTATCTAGGAACTTAAAATGTCATCAACCTCACTCTTCTGTTAACCCCTAAGGATTCTTTTGCTTCATTTCCTCTTTTGTTTTATTTTTTGGCATTAACAGATTCAGAGATTCAGCATGCTCATTTCTGTCTCTTATTTCTTTGTCCTTTCCTCCTTCCTGCCTAAAGTCTGTCTCCATATTTCTTTTTTGGAAATAATATTAAACGTACTATTTGTAGTTTAAATTAAACTCTCTGACAGTCACCTTTTCTTTCTTTCTTTTTTTAGTACATGGTTATGAGTTTTGACACAAGTATACAGGTGGATAACTGCTACCATAATCAAGAAATGGAAAAGTCTCACCACTCTCCCCAAACTCCCCTGTATCATTTTGAACTCAGACTCTCACCCCACCACCGGGGCCAGATGCCCGCTGACACCCTTTTTGTCTCCATAGTTGTACCTTTTTCAGAATGTCGTAGACGGAATCGTAGATGGAACCTTTTGAGTCTAGCTTTTTTTCACATGTCAAAAAGTGTTCTGATCTACGTTTTTATGTGCATTTGCTTTTTATTGCTGAATAGTAGTTCATTGTCTACACACACTGCAGTTTGTCCGTGTAGCGCATAAAGAACACATGGGTGGTTTCCAATCTTGTGTGATTGTGAATAAAGCCACTATAAATATTCACCTACAGGTTTTTGTGTGATCACATGTTTTCATTTCTTGGGTGAATGTCTAAAATGGAATCACTGGGTTGTAGGGAAAGTGCATGTTGAACTTTATAGCAACTGCCAAATTAATTTCCAAAGCGGCTAAACTGCTGTGCATACGTTCCAGCAACGTGTGAGAGTCCTAGGCGCTCTGCATCCTCCCAGAACTGGGCCTTGCCATTAAACAATGACAACATTCTAATAGAGATCCAGCATCATCTCTTTGTGATTTATTTTGCTTAACCTAATGATTGAAAGTGATGAGCATTGTTCATATGTATGTATCTTTTTTATTAGAGTTTCCAGATATTTTGACCATTTTTATTATTTTTGTTTTCCTTTTATGGTATTATGACAGTTCTTAATATGCTCTGGATACAAATCCTTTCTAAATATGCTTTGGCAAATATTTTCTCCCAGTCTGTGTCTCCTTCCTTCCTTTCTTTCTCTCTCTTTTCTTTCTTTCTTACTTTGTCACACTCTGTCACCCAGGGTAGAATGAAGTACCACCATCAGAACTCACTGCAGCCTTGAACTCCTGGGCTCAGCCTTCCAAATAGCTGGGACTATGGGCATGCACCATCACTCAGATTAATTTTTTAAACAAAATTACTTGTAGGACATGGAGTTTCACTAGGTTGGCCAGGCTGGTTTGGAACTCATTGGCTCAAGAGATCCATGTAAACCACCATACCCAGCCAAAATATAAAACATTTTAAAATATAAAGTAACTGAACCAAGAGTCTTTTATGTCAAGTACACATTGCTTATGTTTTTGTCTTACCAGGACTTGCTAAATGGGTGATCATTTTGGTCAAAGGCCACCAAGCAAGCCATTCAGCTGGCACTGAGGTTATAGGGGTCCAATTATCCGCACACACTTCCACTTAGCAGGAAACCCGGCATGTTCTTCCTCTCCCAAACCACTGATACCTGCAATAACCTTTCCCTCATCTTCCCTTCCAACTTGTGTCAGTCCAGTGAACTAATGTTTACAATTTGCTGAAAGCCAAAGTTCCTCTTCAGGATCCAAGCAGTTAGGAGACCTACAATTTGTAGAACTGTTTATAAAGAATATTCACTTATATTTTCTAACTTAAAGAAAAGGGAAAAGTAAATACAAAAATGAAACGTGCAGATGGAATCGTGTCTCCTCCTCCTCCAATTCACATTTTGAAACCCTAACCCCCCAATGTGACAATTTTTGGAGACAAGACCTTTAAGGATGTGATTAAGGTCGAATGAGTTCGTAAGGGTGTGGTCCTACTCTAACCGGATTTGTGTCCTCATAAGGAGGGGAAGAGGTCAGGTGTGGTGGCTCATGCCTATAATGCCAGCGTTTTGTGAGATCGAGGTGGGAAGATCTCTTGAGGCCAGAAGTTCAAGAACAGCTTGAGCAACACAATGAGACTCCATCTCTTAAATTTTTTTTTTTAATAAATAAAAAGAATGGGAAGAGACACCAGAAATCTCTTTCCTTATGTGCACACAGAAAAGGCAGAGCAAGAAGGTGGCTGCCTAGAAGCCAGGAGAAGAATCCTCACCAAAAACCAACCCTGGCAGCACCTTGATCTTGGACTTGTAGCTTCCAAAACTGTGAGACAATGAATTTCTGCTGTTTAAGCCACATAGTCTGTGGTATTTGTGCAGCCAGCTTAACAGACTAATAAATACCTGATCTGCTTTAAGATTCTTGAAGGATAGAAGGGCTTTTCTATCTTTGCAAAGCCTGTTACTGAATAAAGACAGTGGGAAGATCTGTTGTCTGGTACGTCTCATTCACAAGCATCTGAAGATTTAGGCCGGATATAATTAGCACAAGGTTAATACCCATTCAGTCTCAGAAATGCAATCACAGGACTGACCGAAGCCATTCCACACAAACTTTTAAACTTGTATCCAAAAACTGTTTGGGGTGTGTATTATAAATAACTTACTACAGTCTTTTAATTATTTTAAGAATTTCACAGTTAGATAGCACTTTACTTTTCTATCACAAGAATTATTTTGTTAAATATAAACATTTGAACTATGTCCCACTTTTTTAAATTTATTTTTTATTTTTTTAATTTTTAATTTTTTTATTTTTACCTATACACGTGTGTTTATTAGGGTTCCACTTTTTGCCTTTGCAGAATTAAAAAGGCTTAAAATTTAATAATTTAGTAACAGTAACAATGTTTAAGATAAGGACTAGAAACAAAAACCTTGTAAAGAATTAACAAAGATAAATACATTCAGAAAGGAAATCAGATGATTATTGCATCAAAATATTAAGCAATATTAATAATAATAATGCAAAGAAAGTAACATTCACATTGTCAAATAAGAGTATGTCTACTATACAATGCTTTGACTCTGAGGCTCAGTATGGAGTCATCAGCTAACTTCTTAATTTTTTTTCCAAAGTCTCAAAAAATAGACAACTAATATTTATAAATAAAAGTAAAAGATAATTTCAAAGTAGAATTATTTTGAAGTATTTCTTCTTTTTCTATTGTCTATAAGATTTGGCATGATCTGTTTGTTTGTTTTTTTTTGAAGCTATGTCCCACTTTTCATACCTTTAGTTAGGCATAACTTCCTTTTACCAGGTTCTTGGAGAAAGGCCCTGGGTTTGGTGCATTTGGCCATGTATGTATTTTAAAATAAACAGTGTTTCTCTTGCTTATCATTTGTTCTAATATTTAGAAACATCCATCAGTAATATAAAAAAAATAAAAAAAACTAAACAAAGGTGGTCCTTTAAAATAAAGGCATTTTGGTAGCAGTGCTCTCAGGGGAGCCAATTAACTGGAGATAATGACTATTTCCAGCTTTGCCATCCTGTCTTGTTGCTTCCCCCTCACACAACCTCCTGAGCAGGTGCGTGTGGGGGTGCCAGCCACTGCCTCCAATTTCCCTGCAGACATGACACAGTTTTGTCAACCCTGATCATGTAACATGATGGAGGTTTAGAGCAGTATTTATTTACTTAATTGTTTATTATTTATTGATACATATTTGTATGTATTTATGGGGTACGTGTGAGATTTTGACACATGCATAGAATGTGTCATGACCAAGTTGGGGTATTTAGGATAACTACTACCTCATCAGAGCAGGATTTATTTCAGTTTGTCATAACTCTTGTAACTATTTGTCGTGAGAATGCACCAGGTGCTTCTTCTTCATTATAATATCCAGACCATTATAATTCAAGTATTTCTTGGGTTTCAGTAGTCGCACTGGGTGAGAAGTAAGAAGAAAGGCCCAGATCCTGCCCCCAGGACACCTGGAGTTAGGGAGTCGTGTGGTGTTGATGTTCCATATTGATTTAGCTGTATCTCTTAGGAGGATTTCTCTGTCCCCTGGTCTGTGGTGAATTCCCTGAGATTGGAAACTGTGTGCTGGCCATATTCCATCTTTGGTAATCAGCCCAATCATTGGAAGAGTGATAGTATCCACTATAGGAAATAAAAGAATAAGCCCTATCTCCATTCTATACAAGATGGACCTTGCAGGCCTGACTCCTGTGTTGTGTGACCCATAAAAATCCCTGCTATGAGAAACGTTCCCTCCACCATCTGATGTGCTTGGTGATGTTTCTAAGATCTGTTTCATCACCAAATAAGAGAGAATACAAACAGATTGCAAAAACAAAAAATGGCTTAAATTAAAAGAAAAAGTTTATTTTTTCCTGTGTAAAAGTAAATGTAAGAAATCCAGGGCAGATATGGTGGCTCCAAGGTGCTACCAAGGACTCTTGCCCCTGGTTTCTTATTTGCTGTCATTATTCAATAATGAGCATGAGTTCTTCCTTAAATTCTCCTCATGGCCCAAAGTGGCTGCTGAAGCTCTACCCAAATCATCTGTCTTGTCATAAAAACAAAATGGGGAAGGCAAAAGTGCTCCTTCCAAGAAGACTTATCTAGAGTTGAATGCAACATTTTCATTTACATCCCACAGAGCAGAAATTAGTCACATGACAAAACCCATAAACAAGGGAAGGTCAAAAAATGTAGGCTTTGTAAAACTCTTAGTTGCATTGTACCCAGTGAAAATGTGAGGTTTTACTTTAAAAAATTGAATTGGTATTGACAAGCGAATCAGAGTCACTCTAACAGTAGCATCCAAACTCTACCTGAAAGTCACAGTTTAGGAACAGAGTGTTAAATTCACTATCTACAAGTACCCAGCAGAGAAAAGGGAAGTAGAGGGTGAAAACAAAGCCCAGTGGCGAGGAGTGTGGTGAACTGAACTGCATTTCCATTTGAATGAAGAACGTCCCACTTGCCTGATTCCATTCCCAAACCAAATTAAATTGAAAATGAAATTCTGTGCCTGTGGTTGAATCTAATCAGATTCGAACATTCCTAGTCAATGTAAATATCTAATGTAAATGAGATATTATACCTCATACTTTCTTTTTCAAAAACTGTGCTCATGGTTTGATGGAGCTGTGGCTGAGGTTTGCTTCACTCCTGATTCTAAGATTTGAAGACCCCCGATGTCGACGACTATAATAATTCTCACTTGGATAACCTCTCTCGTGCTTCAGGGTCTAGCCAGGTACGTGGAGAGACTGAAGCCAGTGAGACTGCAGCCCCCTCACCCTAGGCAAGTGGGATCTGGGCTCCTTGGACCCAGCCCATTGCTTCTGTTGGAATACAAGCCCTGCGTGGACAGGTATTTGGACTTTTCAAGAGAAATAAGGAGTCTTGATTCTAATCTTACTAATACTTAACTGTTATTGGTTAGATTATGTCCCCTAAAAATGTATATTAATGACCTAATACCAGGGGCCTGTGAGTGTGATTTCTTGGGTTACTGACTCTGTGGAAGACCAAGTCATGTTGAACAAAGGATTAATTTACAGGCTGAAATTCATCCATAGCCAAACTGCTTTTGATTAATTACAGTTTAAATGCTCTAATTTTTTTGACCTACATTGATGCTAAATGTGAAATCAAAGTACTTCAAACCCCGAGCATATCACAGCCCGGTATCTCAGGATTGTATTGTTGGAAGAGACACCCTGCTGGTTCCTACCTCTCTCCACAACTTATTTAGCTTTGTGTCATGAAAATTAATACTTTTCTTATTCCACTGATCTCATCCTGCAACTCGCTTAGCAAACAATAGTTTTCTTCTCCAAGGGCTTTTCAGAATTGCATTTTGGCAGCGTTAGCTCTAAGGGGCATGTAGAAATGGGTGTATTTACTCATGATGTGCTCCTAAGTGCAGTAAAATGATTACTACGGTCTCAATCACAAACGCCTCACTTTACATTACTTTGCCATATTCATAATTGCCGGGAAAGATTTTTTTTAGAGGACTTGCACTTTTATTGGGCTGGAAAATAAAAACTTGGCACGACCTACATTTCATCTGTCACCTTTGTATATTTCTGCCATGAATGCAAAATATTAAAGTGATTTAAGGTCATGCTGAGTAGTAAAATTAAAGGAGGTAAATGGCAGGATAGTTGCTTTTTCCATTTTGATTAAATGGAGTTTAAGAAATCTAGGGAAATGTTATAACAAGAAATAGAAACTACAAGGAAAAACACAAGGTCATATATTATTAAAAGTAAGTTGAAGAATATTAACAGAGTTAACCCATTCAGGGTCTAGTCCAACTTGGCTGCTAATGAGATCAGACATCAAGGAGATGAGTCTTGATATAACATCCCCTCAGTTAGAAACTGACCTTCAGCCTGACCTTCACTTTAGGGGGAGAAGCAATGTTTGGAAGTCTTTTTCTGGAATGGCCATCAGAGCTGACATCATAGGAAATCTGACAGTTAAGTTCGTGAAGTCATCCTAGAAAATGTGCTTCATGTCTCATTGCTAAATATCACTATGGTCACTTTTGAAGTACTCTGCTTGGCCAGCTGGTAACCATAGTGATATTCAGCAGAGTGGTATGTCACGCTTTTTCTATGATGCTTTTGCAAACTTAATTGTCCAACCTCATATATTTCATATCAAATTAGCAATGTGTTCCAAAGGCAGAACAAGCTTCTGGGAGGTATAGAGCCACTTGTCACCAGAGGAGAGCAAAATGGACCAGATCTGAGCCTGGGAAGGTGAGTGATGGGGGAGATGACTGCGGCCACCTGGCCTGAGTGGCCTGAGTCTCATATTCACAAGAAACTTCAAATGAAAACTTCTGAGGTTCAAGAACAGGACACAGAGACTAAAATTATGGAATGTCATGACAGCATAAATTATCACACGAGACACAGATTGACAGCACACGCTGCAAGAGGTGAGGCTAACCACAGGTGCAGGGTAGCCCCAAGCACTTCTCCCAGTCCTTTGATTAAGAAGATACATAATGGGTGGAAAGATTACTAAGCAAAGACATGCAGGGGCTGTGTGCTCAGGAAAATGATCTCCTAGGTGCCGAGAGAGTGTGTGTTCAAGGAAATGATCTTCAAGGGTGGTAAGGGAAACAATCTCTAAAAATACTACGTGCAAATTTTCTCCACTAATCCTTCAAAGAACTGCCATAAAATGCTTAGTATTTAGTAAGTTTCACCTGTACCCTTATGAAGGGTATGTTAACCAGTTTGATGAAAATATTTGTATATGAAACCAGCACATTGTACCCCATGATTGCATTAATGTACACAGCTATGATTTAATAATAAAAAAAATGCTTAATGTTTAACATTAGCCTTACTACTACAGGACTGAACTTTGCTCCTCTGGGATTACTGAGTTACTTGGTGGCTTGCCTTCCAAGTCACAAGAGATTTCCAGGCTTTCCAGGAGAATGTCTTGTTCTCAGTAATTCCTCAGATGAGTTATGATATTGGTGGCTGTTGTAGTAAGTATGATGTTTAATCCTCTATAATGGAAGGAAGAAATTCCTCAGAAATCTCTTTCCCAGACCTCATCATATGTAGGGGTGATGTAATCTTGCCTTATTTATTTATTTATTTATTACTTATTTATTATTTTCTTCTTTTTTTTCAGTTTTTGGCCAGGGCTGGGTTTGAACCCACCACCTCTGGTATATGGGGCTAGAACCCTACTCTTTGAGCCACAGGTGCTGCCCTAATCTTGCCTTATTAAGTTAGATACCACTGTGGGCTTTGTGGCTGTGAGTCCCCACATCAAATTGGAAATATGTAAATATACACCACAGATTTTTTTTTTTAAAGAAGTCTTCTTAGAGCCTTGAAAAGTTGGCAAACCTTGTCATTTGAGTAGCCGCTGAGATGCGGTGGGCTGGATGACCACCTGGTGGAGGCCTTCACCATGGGACAGGGACTGACTTGTTCTTGGCCACCATGGCCCATGGAGATGAGATGGTGGCACAGACAGAACACTCTGTCTGACTGTGCAGATAGTGTCTCCATCACGGGATTCTTTGCTAAGTTGTCCAGAGGGATTTCAACAACATAAAGGATCATGCCTTAGCTTGTCTTCAATGGCTGACAGTGACTTCTTTTGCTTCATCACCCTGTTCTGGAATATTCTTCTTATATCTTCCATCATGGAAACACCTAAAACAAGGCAGAGTTGAATTGATTCACAAACAGTGAATTAACATTAGTATAAATTAGAGTCATGGACAAACACATAATAAAGGAAGAAGAAAAAAAAAAACTTCTGATAAAAGGGGAGGGGAAAAATTAAGTGCAGTTAGAAACACTGAGTTTGGGTTCACTCAGCACTTTCTCTCCCATTTTGGGAAGGGCTGTTCTGTCTCCTTTGTGGACCCAGCCTTCCTGCTTTCCAGTCTGTGTGGTGGGGCTTGTGGGATGCCCTCCCACCCTCTCTCCTGGTCACATTACTCCAGGACTTTTCATTTTCTGCTAATAGTGCTGAAGTCAGGATGAACAGAGGATCCCCAGTCTTCTTGCCCTGCCTTCTGGTAAATGGAAGCTCTTTCCAGGGGCCATCAGGCTAGAAGGGTGCAGCTGGGGACTTGCTGGGACTGCTCACCCACACCAGCACTGCTTAGAGCTCCCATTGGATCAACACCTGGATCTAGGGGACCCAGAAGACAGATATGCAACCAGCATCCCTTTTCTTTGACCTTGAAACTTGGTATCTAGAAGTCACTTAATTTATCACAGATCATAATCAGGATGTTACTAATAAAAAATGACTCCAAAAATGAAAATGTATTTCACAATATTTCTGAGCAGAGACTTTAGCATCTATTTATACTCAACACCAACCATCTTGGTTATCTGATTTTTTAGTCCCCAGCAGCTGCTAAGCTGCAAATTAGAAGGAGAGGCTGCTAACAGCAGTCACATGGGCAGTCAAGAGAGGAGGGCCCAAGGGAGGAGCAGAATCTGAACAGACATTTCTCAAAGGAAGACATGCAGGTGGCCAAATATGAAACAATTCTCAATATCACTAATCATCAAAGAAATAGAAATCAAAACACAATGGGATGCCATCTCACCCCAGTTAAAATGGGCCATAGGGAATACCGGTGAACATGCAGAGAAAAGGAAACCCTTATACATTGTTGGTGGGAATGTAAATTAGTGCAATCACCACCAAGAACAGTGTTGAAGTCCCTCAAAAAGCAAACAAAAAACAGAACCAGGATATGATCCAGCAATTCCATCACTGGGTATATATCCACAAGAAAAAAATCAATATATCTACACTCCCATGTTTATTGTGGCATTAGTCACAAGAGCCAAAATATGAAATCAACCTGAGTGCCTATTAAGGAATGAATCCATAAAGTATATGGATGGATTCATTCCTTAATAGGAAGGAATACTATTCAGCCATGAAAAATGACGTGATCCTGTCATAAATGGAACTGGATGTGGATATGTGAAGTGAGATAAGCCAGGCACAGAAGGACAATCATCAAGTGTCCTCAGTCACATGCGGGAACACCCAAAAGGGGATCTCAGGAAGACACAGAGTAGATCAGGGGCAACAGGGGCTGTTAAGGGCTGGGGGGAGGGGATATGAAAAAAAGTTGATTAATTGGCACAAACCTGTAGTTTGATGCATCTATCATGCATCAGTTTAAAAATAGCTGAGTAAGGGCGGTGCCTGTGGCTCAAAGGAGTAGGGCGCTGGCCCCATATACCAGAGGTGGCAGGTTCAAACCTGGCCCCAGCAAAAAACTGCAAAAATAAATAAATAAATAAATAAAATGGTTTTAAAAAAAAGCTGAGTAAAAGGACAACAGAAGGAGAAAACAAAAATATACAAAGGGAATGCATGGTGTTCACTTTGGGGGAAAGACTGTCCCACAGGCATGAAAAGCACCCTCGGGGGTGACTTGTGTCCTCACGCAGAGGGTCCTGGGTGTGGGAGACACCTGTTCCCTCAGGCCCAGGGACTCTGGGCTGGTGAACCATCCTGAAAATTCTCAGAGCTTCAGATGGATTTCCTTTTTAGCATGTGGTTTGACAGATGGAATTAAGTAAGTTATTCAACTGCTTGTTTTATATCAGGCTCCCCTTTCTGGAAGGTGAGATCTAGGGAGTGAGGACAGGGCAGCCTAATGCATCTGCTCCTGGGTCCCCTCCACCTAGTGCACAGCATTTAAAGTGCTTATTAAATACTCATTCCACTTGTAAAAGAGCATTCAAAGGAGTGAAATAACTTAGTTTTCTGCAAACCTTAAGTACACACAATACCTTTTTTGCTTATGATAGGGCAGAGTTGAAATGTTGAATAAATTATTATTTTCTAGCCGTTTTTTACTTTTTTTTCTTTTTCTTTTTTCCTTTTTTTGCTTGGGAAAAGGACTCATGTTGTCGGTTTAGTAGGGAACTGTCTTCCTCCAAACCTTCAAGCCCTATTTCCAAGGCAAAACCTTTTAGAAAACCTTATTTGCTCATGAAAGTCATTTTTCACGATTTTTGTGGTGAGCATAAGAGGTATGGAGATTTAGAAGTCATTCTTCCCTCTTTCTAGAATTCCATATAGAATTCTGCCTTTACAAAAGCCCTCTTAATTCTACTAACCCCTAATCAACCCTTTTACTCCCTACATTAAGGGGAAAATAAAACATAGACACAGAGTTGCACCCACCCCAGTTTCTTTTCCCATCTGTATCCCTCAGCTGTGCATGCTTTGCACAGATCATAGTATCTTGGGGATTAATTATGCCCTGCATGTCCTTTCTTCTGGCACAGGTCCCTCCTGCCATCCAGAGGCAGTGCTGAGCCGGCAGGTGTCTGTGGGCAGGCCCCTGGATAACTGGGGCTTTTTGCAGAGCAATGAAACATTCTGTTTCTCCCAAACAGAAACCGGTAGAGTGGGATGATGCCCTGGAGGGCAGAGGACAAGGCTTTTCATTTGAATTTTCCTCCTCTCTGTACCTCCTGATGGCTGGGTCCTCTGTCCCCAGAGTTTGCTGGCCGTGCAATTAGGAGGCCACTTTCCCGTCCAGCCTTACAGGCAGCCAATGGCATCTCCCTCAGCAAATGGGCAGAGCTGAGTGAGGGAGGCTCAGAGCTCTTGAAACTCACTCAGAGATGGTGGAGGGCTGGGGGACTGAGAAGGAAAAGCCACTTAGATACAATTTCTCTCTGTACAGAGAGGAGAGTCCCAGTGAGAGGGTGACATTGGGGAACAGACACCAAGCAAACAAATGAGCAAAAAACTCGGAAAAAAAAAAAAAAGGCCTGGCTCGGTGCCTGTGGCTCAACAGGCTGAGGCACCAGCCACGTACACCTGAGCTGGCAGGTTCGAATCCAGCCCGGGCCCGCTAAACGACAATGACGGCTGCACCAAAAAATGGCCAGGCATTGTGGCAGGTGCCTGTAGTCCCAGCTACTTGGGAGGCGGAGGCAAGAGACTCGCTCGAGCCCAGGAATTGGAGGTTGCTGTGAGCTGTGATGCCACAGCACTCTATCCAGGGTGACAGTTTGAGGCTCTGTCCCCCAAAAAAACACCTGAAAAATGCTTAGCCAGATCTCAAGTTCTAGGAGTCTGCTTCAATTCACGCCTAGAAGCTGCTGCTTCAGCCCCCAGGAACTGCTGGCTGCTGGTGTCCTTAGAAATTGAAAAGCCTGAAAAAAATGACTCCTGAAGTGCTGGGAGTCAGGAAACCACCTGTTCCCTAGGGCAGACACTTCTCCCACCCCCAGAAAGGGAGGAGGGAGGAGATTCT
>CAUYRH010072130.1:0-16548 GCA_963574655.1 Perodicticus potto
CACTATTGTACACAGCTATGATTTAATAATAAAGACAATAAAAAAAAAGAAAAAAATAGGGTAAAGTTGGGATAAAGTAATAGGATATTAAAGAAACTGTTTAGCATTGATTTCTATGTGGATTAATGTTTCAACAAATATGTTTTATAAATATATTATGATGGAAATAAAAAAATTTGTGGAACATGTATACCATGGAATACTATGCAGCCTTAAAGAAAGATGGAGACTTTACCTCTTTCATGTTTACATGGATGGAGCTGGAACATATTCTTCTTAGCAAAGTATCTCAAGAATGGAAGAAAAAGTATCCAATGTACTCAGTCCTCCTATGAAGCTAATTTAAAGGTCTCATATGAAGGCTAAAACCCAACTATAGCACAAGAATATGGGGAAAGGGGCAAGGGAGAGGAGGGGCGGGAGGAGGTTGGGGTGGAGGGAGGGTAATTGGTGGGGCCATACCTATGGTGCATCTTAGAAGGGTACAGGTGAAACTTACTAAATGCAGAATACAAATTCTTCATACAATAACTAAGAAAGTGCCATGAAGGCTATGTTAAACAGTTTGATGAAAACATTTCGGATTGTATATGAAACCAGCACATTGTACCCCTTGATTGCACTAATGTACGCAGCTATGATTTAATAAAAAAAAAAAAAAAGAAAGAAACTTTATCTTCCTTCAGAGTTTTTATGAATTTACTTTTCCTTGTTCACCCTCCCCCACCTTCCAGTAGTTTTTTTCTGCCACCTTTACTGGATTCTTCATGACCTTCAAAACTCAGTTCTGGGCTTTCTTTTTCTTTTAATCTACACGTTGTGGTCCTAGGTGACCGCATCCAATCTTAGACTATAATATGGTACTCTATATATCAGTGATTTTCAACCAGTGTGCTGTGAAAAATTTTAAAGACTCTGTCTCAAAACAAAAAAAAAGTCACCAGGCCCATTCTAATTTTTTGTGAGGCACTTCCTGGTCACATGTTCTTGATAGTTTACTTATTTTTGGCCTGCTCACCAGAATATGAACTATGCAGCAACAGTGATACTGACATGTTCAGCACAGTATCCTCAGCACCTAGAGTGACATGTAGCCGGTACCTGACCTATATTTGATGAATGAAACAACTGAACGAGTGAATAAACCCTGCTACCTTGCTCTGATGCCATCTACTACTTTCTACACCAAAGACTTTCTACATTCTTATCTTACTTTCAGAGATCTCAACATCCCCCAATGCCATTCCTTCCTGACTCTGCCTTCTCAAGTTATTATCTCCTTTCTTTTTGGGGGTGGGGGGGGAGACAGAGTCTCACTTTGTTGCCCTGGGTAGAGTGCCGTGGCATCACAGCTCACAGCAACCTCCAACTCCTGGGCTTAGGTGATTGTCTTGCCTCAGCCTCCCAAACAGCTGGGACCATAGCCGCCCACTACAATGCCGGGCTATTTTTGTTGCAGTTTGGCCGGGGCTGGGTTTGAACCCGTCACCCTCGGTATATAGGGCCGACGCCCTACTCACTGAGCCACAGGCACTGCCCAAATTCTTTTCTTTTAAAATTGATAATGAGCGGAGTGCAATGCCTCACACCTATAATCCTAGCACTCTGGGAGGCTAAGGCAGATGAGCTTGCTTGACTGCTTGAGCTCAGGAATTCCAGACTAGCCTGAGCCACAGTCTCTAAAAATACTGAGGAGGCTGAGGCAAGAGGATCGCCTGAGCCAAAGAGTTTGAGATTGCTATGAGCTGTGACGCGATGGCACTCTACCAAGAGTGACAAAGTGAGACTATCTTCATTTAAAAAAAAAAAAAAAAAATTGATAATGATGATGGTAGGGGAATTTACTATGTGCTTATTTACTTTTCTTTCTCTCTCTCTTTTTTGAGATAGTTCTTGTTCTGTTGTCCAGGCTGGAGCACAGTGGTGAGATCATAGTTCACTGCTACTTCAAACTCCTGTGCTCCCTCCCTGGCTTCAAGTGATCCTCTTGTCTCAGTCTTCTGAATAACCTCTGACTACAGGCACGTGCCACTGCACTTGGCTAATTTCTTTACTTTTCATAGAGGGGTCTCGCTATGTTGACAAGGTTGGTCTTAAACTCCTGAGCTCAAGTGATTCTCTGCCTTGGGCCCCCAAAGTGCCAAGATTATAGGTGTGAGTCATTGCACCTGGCCTACTTTTCTAAGTGCTTTATACATACACCTTATCTCATTTAGTGTTCTAAATAACCTGTAAGATAGGAATTCTTGTTATCTACTAATTGTTTGGCATTTATCATGCACCAAATACTAAGTTAAATATTTTATACACATCATTTCACTAATGCTCATTATGATCCTTTGAGCTGTTAATACATTCACTGTACCAATAAGGGAAATTAGGTCCAGAGACGTCCAGTAACTTTCCAAAGGTCTCAGTGCACCAAATGGCAGAACCAGATTCCAATTCAAGCACTCTAACTCCATAGCGCACACTATAAGTATTATACCAGGACCCACTTAGGCACCTATTTGTCTATTCTTTTTCCTGGCTGATGTCATTCAATTCCTCATAGCTTCAACTACCACTGTGTACCAATGACTTCAATATGTCTTTGGCTCTAACCACTTTTCAGAGTCATAAACCATTTTCTAACCATCCACCAGATAATTTCACCAGTATAGTAAAAATCTCAATCTTAGCATAGCCAAACTTGTGGACACAACACTCCTCACAAACTTCCTCATTCTGCCTCCCAGTTGGTGACTGACATTACACTCCAGCAGGTGGCTCAAGCCAGGATACTAGCCTTCTGAATACCTCTTTTTCTTATGCCACACAACCAAGGTCACCAATGCCTGTCAATTCTACCTCCAAAAAACAAATCTGTCTTCTTTTCCTCAAAACTCAGCCACAAGTTAAGTTGAAGTCTTCATTCACAGGCTTGGATTAGAGCACTAGATTAGAAACTATTCGATTCTCCTCTAGTCCCCCCCTCCCCCCGCCATCCTCCCCCAAGCATTTTCTGTACTGCCAGGAGAATTACTTTTCTAAAATTAGCTCAGAAATTTTTGACGACTTCTTACTGCCCCCCCAGATAAAATTTTAAACCTTTCCTTAGCATGGCATAAAAAAGATACAATAGTGTTTGGTCTAGAGCCCTTTGCAGGCCTAATTTCTTATCACCATCCCTCACGTACCCTTTTCCACCCTTTAATCCTTAAGCTGGTACATATATTTTTTTACTCTTTCGTGTCTTTGCATATCTCTTCTTTCTGCTCAGGTTGCCTTTCTCCTTCCTCTGCTTCACTGTCAGTCATCTTTTTAAAACCAGTTTTTTTCTGTGAAACTTTCATGATTTTTCCAGCAGAAATAGTATTCTATAGCTAGTGCCATCCCACTCAGGGCTGAGCACTAAACAGGTGCTCAACTGTGGTTCTCTTGCTGAACCATCTGAAGACATGGTTTATTAATGTAAAACTCCTGAGAAGACCTTCTTGGTCTAACAAAGTACCTGAATGAACAAAAGATTAATATTAAATACCTTCCAGTCTTTGGGATCAAGTGTTTTCAGCATGGGAAACTCTTCTAACTGCAATTCTTCATCTTCTGATTCTTCTGATAATTCTTTCTTATCCTCCAGTTCCTGAAAAGAGGCAGAAGCGTTTCTGTTTCTCCTCTTAACAAAAGCTTCAAACCATCTTCCCACAGGTTCAACTTGACAAAGTGTAGAAGCTGTGATTGAAAGTGTTAAGAAAGGCTTCAATGTATTGCATGGAATAAATCTTTTAAGGCAATAATTTTTTTCAGGAAATAAGATCAAAACAGTGATACTATCAGAGTTCAATTTTAAAACCATCAACTAAGAAAATAAGTTGCAGGCATCTACCAGTTTACATGAGGGTTTGTAAGATATTATCATTTTCTAATATTTGATCAATGTCTCCCAGTTATCTGACAAAACACTCAACAATGTCAACAATAAATCAAAACTCTCCTGAGGATCTAGGCTCAGTGGCTCATGCCTGTAATCCTAGCACTCTGGGAAGCCAAGTCCTATGGATTGCTTGAGCTCAGGAGTTCCAAACCAGCCTGAGGAAGAGATCCCATCTCAACTAAAAACTGAGAAACTAGCCAGGCTTAGTGGCCCAAGCCTGTAGTTCCAGGTACTCAGGAGACTGAGGCAAGAAGATTGCTTAAGCCCAAGAGTTTGAGGTTGCTATAAGCTATGATGCCATGGCACTCTACTGAGGGCAACAGAGTGAGACTCTGTCTCAAACAACAACAACAACAAAAACAACTTTTCTGAGGATATGAGAGGAAGGTGAGGAACAAGAAGAAATGTTGCAAAATGCTTTACATTTAGACCAATAATTGTAACAAAGCATTAAATTGGCCAGGAGTGTGGCTCAAGCCTATAATCCTAGCACTCTGGGAAACCAGGACAGGTAGACTGATTGAGCTCAGGAGTTAGTTCCAAACCAGCCTGAGCCAGATCACATTTCTAAAAATAGCCGGGCATCTCTAAACAGGTCAACTAAACAACTGCAATAAAAAAACAGCCAGGCACCTGTGGCTCAGTGAGTAGGGCGCTGGCCCCATATACCAAGGGTGGCGGGTTCAAACCTGACCTCGCTGAACTGCAACAAAAAAATAGCTGGGTGTTATGGTGGGCACCTGTAGTCCCAGCTACTAAGGAGGCTGAGGCAAGAGAATCGCCTAAGTCCAGGAGTTGGAGGTTGCTGTGAGCTGTGATGCCATGGCACTCTACCAAGGACGATAATGTGAGACTCTGTTTCTACAAAAAAAAAAAAAAAATAGCCAGGCGTTGTGGTGGGGGCCTGTAGTCCCAGCTACTTGGGAGGCTGAGGCAAGAGAATCGCTTGAGCCCAAGAGTTTGAGGTTGCTGTGAGCTTTGATGCCATAGCGCGCTACCCAGAGCGACAAAGTGAGACTCTGTCTCAAAAAAATGAAAAAACAAAGCATTAAATAGTGATAAATTGTCCCCAAGTGCAAACTTCATCAAAAACAAAAAAATGTAAAACCGTTTAGACCACCTCATTTATTAAAGTCTTGAATTGAAGCAACTCTTAAAAATTTTGAGGTCTTCACTAGCAAAGATCTGTTCTGAAAGACAATTTGTCAAGCAGCTATAGGGAATTTACAACTGTGCTGTAGTGGAACAAGCTCTTGATCTGAACCCACAAGCTCTAGGTTTTATCTAGGTCTGACAATTAGTGGCTATGTGACCTGAAATAATACAAGGATGTCTTCATCTTCAAAATGGGAGCAATACCTATTTCATTCAGTTCCTAGGAAGACTGAATGTAAAATCATAAAACCACTCTGAAAAATAACAAACTTGAAGAAAAGACATTATCTATTTCTGAGAAGTGAGGGTAAATCTCTGTACGTATGTATATCAGCAAAAAAGACAAAAGCATCAGGAAAAAACCCCTAAACATCTTCAATTTTAATTTCATGTTCCATAAGAAAGCAAGAAGTTTTTTCTGTTTAGTAATAAATTAACTCAGATGAGTTTTCCCTTATACTTAATCCCCACAGTTTTCTAAAAAACAGACTATTTAAGAACATAGCCTTTCAAGCCTTTTCCTCTAGCACAGAGACAAACAAATGCAACACATGCCATACGGTTTGTTCAAAGTCACATTTAACAAGCGCCTAACGGAATTAATGTAAATCAATGACACTGGAGACTCGTTTATAATACCCACGACCGTTCTGGGCTATAAATCTAAGAACCTAGGTAGGATAAGTTTTACTTGCAACGAGTGACTCTAAGTATACTCATTGCAGATCTGTCCAGTAGCACAGGCAAAGGTCTTTTAATACTCAGTAGGAGATTCAGTATTTGACTTTTGACATTGAAAAAATTAAGCAGGAGCAAACTTAGTGAGGGAGTTAGCAGCAAAGTTTTGTATGACCCCAGGCACGTGGGGTGTTCGCTGTGGGTAGTCTCTTTGCTGTAGGCAAAAAGATGTTTATGGGAAACTTTCTGGGTTACTGGGGGAGCGGAGGGGGGGTTCAGCCCTAAACTGCTAAGCCCAATCCATGAGTCAGCAGCTGCGAGAGGAGGAAGCAAGCGTACAGGCAAAAGGAAGACGCCCCTCACCCTTCTTCCTTCTAATCTAGGGGAGGATTAATATAAAGCAGGGAGCAAAAGGGCTCTGGTCACGGTCCCACATGTGCGGAGCTAGTCGCCATGGTCAAGGATAGACAGATCCCAGAGTCGCCAAGGCTGAAGACCGAGGCAGAGCCGGCGGAGGCGGGACGGAGCCAAGGTTGAGCGGGCACTTACCGGAGATCAGCGACTGGATGACGGCGGTGCCCTGGCCATCCGAGGCGCTTGGCAGGAGCAGCATGATGGCTCCGGGTCTATTTCCGCAGGCACAGCGGTTCACGTCCCAGGCCGAGGGCGCTTAGCGTCCACTCTGGCTCTACCCCTGAGTCCGAGCCTCGCGCCTTGGCTCTACGACGCCCAGGAACCGGCGCATGGACACGGCCAATAATCACTTCCGGGATGGAGCTTTCCTGGTGCGGCCGCCAATCCCACCGCCGACCGCTCCAGCCAACGTGTGCAGCAGTTTAGTTCCGCCACTGACTCACATCCGGCTGGACACCAAGGCGCGCGAAAGGACGGTTCCTACGCTCTCTGGTTTTTCTGTGAAAAAATTATTTTCCTCGTCCTGGTGGAATACTTTTAAAAGAAGATCCTGTTATATTATTTTTTTTTAAATAGACTTTATTTATTTATTTATTTGCAGTCTTTGGTGGGAGCTGGGTTTGAACCTGCCACCTCCTGCATATAGGGCCGGCACCCTACCCCTTTGAGCCACAGGCACCACCCCTGTTATATTATTTTTATATTTATTTATTCATTTATTTTTTGAGACAGTCTCACTTTATCACCCTCAGTAGAGTGCGGTGGCGCCGTAGCTCACAGCAACCTCAAGCTCTTGGGCTGAAGCGATTCTCTTGCCTCAGCCTCCCAAGTAGCTGAGACTACAGGCGTCCTCCACAACACCTGGTATATGCTTTTTATTTTTAAGGCCCTACTACTTTATGTATTGGTCTGGACTAATACATATGAGATTTACCATCTTAAACAATTTTAAGAGTACGTGTCAGTGATGCTAAGTTTAATCACATTGGTTGTACAACCAATCTCCAGAATGCTTTTTATCTGGCAAAATGGAAACTCTCCCAGCCACAGGCAACCACCGTCTAGTTTCTGTCTGTAGGAGTTTGCCTTCTCTAGGTACCTAATGTAAGTGGAATAATGTAGTATTTATCATTTAGTGACTGGCTTATTCTCTTAGCATAGAGTAGTCAGGGTTCATCTACGTTGTAGCAGGTATCAGACTTTCATTCCTTTTTAAGGCTGAGTAATATTCCATTTGTACACACATGCATGCCGCATTTTATTCATTCATCCGTAGATGGACCCAGGTTGTTTCTACCTGATGGCTATCACGCGGCTTATGAATATGGATATATAATTATCTCTGAGGTCAGTTTTCAGTTCTCCTGGGTATATACCCAGACATGGAACTACTAGTTCTAGTTTTCATTTTCTAAGAAACTTCCATACTGTGGTTGTATCATTTTTACATTCCCATCAACAGCACACAAAAATTCCATTTCTTTATATCCTCTCCAACATTTATTTCCTTTTCTAAAATAGAGGTCCTAGTGCTCACTTCGGCAGCACATATACTAAAATTGGAACGATACAGAGATTAACATGGTCCCTGCGCAAGGGTGACATGCAAATTCATGAAGCGTTCCATATTTTTAACGAAAAAAAAAAGAGGTCCTAATCGGTATGAAGTGGCATCTAACTTCAATGTGGTGTGTCCCTAATAGTGATGTGGGATCTTTTCTTGTGTTTGTCACCCATGTGTGTATCTTCTTTGGAGAAATGTCTATTCAAGTTACTTGCTCATTTTAAAAACCAGATATTCTTATGTCGAGTTGTAGAATATATACACACATATATAAAATATACACATATACATAATGGAATATATATGTATACTCCTACATTATGTATATTATGTATGTATATACAAATGCACATAATGCAGGAATATACATATATATTTATTACCAGAAATAAATTATCTTCACTCTTTTTGTAGACATAGCCACTACCTATTGTGTGCCTATTATGCCAAGTATTTTACAAACACTGTTACTTAATGCCTCCACAATCCTGTCAGGTAAAGGAGAAATTAAAGTTCTGAGATTAAAGGAGTTACTCGAGGCTGCCCACTAAATGAGTGACTAAATCTGGATTAAACTCATCGAATAAGCCAGGTCTGGTCTTGGAACTCGGGCACTAGACGGTGAGGGCCACGGCACGCTGACGTCTCCTCCTGGAAGACAGTCGGTCGCACAACTGCGACCCGGCACCGCAGCGTTTCCGGCACGACTCAGTCCCGCCTCGCGCACGCAGGGCAAAGGGGCCCGCGGAACCCGCCTCTCTTTCCGGTGGGGAAGGGAATACAAAGGCACCACCGGAAGCAAGGAAGGTGCTGTGTAATCACTAAGAAGCTGAGGCGCTTGCGTTTCCCAAAATGCCGGATTACCTCGGTGCCGATCAGCGGAAAACCAAAGAAGAAGAGAAGGACGACAAACCCATCCGAGGTCAGTCGCCAGGGCCGGAGCTCGGGGCCGGGGCGGGGCCAGCCGGATTTCTCCTCCCGGCTCTGTGCTCTGGCCCTTTTGTGCCCCTAGTGATACAGTCCGGGCGCCAGCCAGGTTAACCGGCCTGTCTTCTCATTCTCTCTCAAGCCCCTACAAGTTGTGTATTCATCTTCGTCTGATCGAAAAGTGTATTCATTCTCAGTTCTCAGGTCTTGAAGAAGGCACGTTGGCTGTACAGGTCTTGAAAAGTGCCCCTGCTTGTCCGTATTTGAGCAGTTGGTCCCTTCTGCCTACGACCCTGCCCCTCCCCAAGCCCCCTGCAAGTGTGACAGCTTGGTGCTATCTCTGTGCAACCAGAATCCTGAGACAATTTTTCTGTTTTTTAAAGACAAAATTTATTTAACCAAATAATACATTCACACCGTTCAAAACTGAAGGGGCAGGAAAGATACATTTGGAAAGTCTCCCATCCCACCGACAAACTTCTCTGCGGAAGCAACTTAGGTTGCCGTTTTGCTTATCTTTCTAGAAATTTTCTAGGCATATACAAGAATGTTTATATGTTCCTTTTTTTACATATATGTAGCATGCTTTATATACGTCAACATCTTGCATTTTTTCAATCTGAACATAATGTAATTTCATATCATGGTGTTGTCTCTGCATCTATGTAGTGTTCCAGTTTATGGGTGTACAATAATGTATTTAATCATTAGATTTTTCCAATCTGTTGCTGTTATAAACAGTTATGGTCTTATTCATGTACCTTTTACCATATGTACAAGTACAACTTGGCAGGGTAAATTCTATTGGAGTTGATTTTGACAGTGCCAGATGACTGTCCATGCAGACTATACCAGTTGATACTTTAACTCACAATGCATGAGATAGGCACATTGTTTTGGGATATGATTTCTTCTTACTAACCCTGTTTGTATTTTCATCTTTATACTGTCTCCTTTTGCTCCTTATAAGCTATTTTTAAATATTCTTATGTAATTTTGGTGTCTCTTTTCTTACTTTTCTCAACTTCAACCTCTGTTAGCACATTTTCTTTTCCATTTACACCCTCCCTCCAAAGAGTGTTTTCTCTCTACCTTCATGCCACTCTGTTTCCCTTAAGACCATTTTAGGACACTGAAACAGCAGAGGTATTCATTATTTATTGGAAAACTTAGTCCCAGAGATTTATCACTGGACCTGTACACAGTGATCTGTGTGTTTCTCTGGGTTCGTTGTCATTCTGGAAAAATATTAATAAGTTTATTTCATGGGTACAGTTACAACTAATTATGTTTTTATTCCTCCATCTCTTATTTGACCTTTAAAGAAACACTGTGAGGGGAAAACTTGTATTATCTCTTTTTTTCAGGTGATAAAACTGCTGCTCACAAAGATTAAATGGTTTTTCCAAGATTACCCAGCACATTCGTGATCTTTTTAGGCCACATGCCTAGGTCATTTAAGTCTCAAACTCATTGTTTTTGGCTCCCTGTTCTTGTTGTGTCACATCATTTTTGGAATTATGTCAACTCTGATGATTTCCATCGTCACTGAATCTCAACCACCTAAGGAGGTGATCACTGTTCACCTTTATTGTTAAAGGAAACTGATTCACTTCTAAATTATCAAACTTTACATTTCTTCTGTTACCACAACTTTTTGCTCTTCAATCTGCATTACTACTGAATCTTTACCTGACCTGTCTCTTGATCCATCAAATTAGTATCACCTCCAATCTGGTATCCTGTTTTCTTTTTTTTTTTAGAGACAGAGTCTCACTTTGTCACCCTTGGTAAAGTGCTATAGCATCACAGCTCACAGCAACCTCCAGCTCTTGGGCTTAGGCAATTCTCTTGCCTCAGCCTCCAGAGTAGCTGGGACTACAGGCGCCCACCACAAAGCCCAGCTATTTTTTGTT
Source organism: Perodicticus potto (assembly GCA_963574655.1). Classification (NCBI taxonomy): domain Eukaryota; kingdom Metazoa; phylum Chordata; class Mammalia; order Primates; family Lorisidae; genus Perodicticus; species Perodicticus potto. Next base: position 10,571 of record CAUYRH010072130.1, read on the forward strand.
GCAGTTTAGCTGGGGCTGGGTTTGAACCTGCCACCCTCGGTATATTGGGCCGGCACCCTACTCACTGAGCCATAGGGGCCTCCCTGGTATCCTGTTTTCTTATGTAGACTGTTTTCTTTTTCCACAATGCACTTAGAACCTACTGTTTTTGCCCATTGCATTTTCTGCTTGCTCTCCCCTCCTGCATTCTGGGAATTTTATTATTTCTCATCTGTTTCCGCTCATAGGCTGCCAACATTGTTTCAAACAACTACAAAGCTGTATTAAGTTACTTCCAATTTAAACTTTCAGATATTAACAAGGTTGTCATTGCTAAGTAATGTTTTGTGAACATTACTGTTCACATTAATGTTTTGTCCTATTGACTCCACTTGCTTTGACATAGTGGTTATTTCAAACCTTTTCCAGTTTCTCAAGTCCTCAGTTCAGTACTTTTCTTCCTGGCCGATGAATTCTTTCCTCTTTGCTGAGGAGATTGAGAATTCACTCAAGAGTTCATTCTGTTACCTACTCTATCATTGTGTTTTTTGGTAAGCCCTGCCTTAGAGGAAGTGATAGCAATTTTTGTCAAGTCTAACCTTCCCATCTGTGTTTCTGACCTTATCCTTTCTTCCTCTGGGACTTTGTTTCATCAATCACTGCCTCTCCTGTTTGTTTTCCTGTAGAATTTCTCCCTTTCGTTCTTGTAAATATGCTGATATCCATTTTAGCATAGTTGAGAAAAATCTTTATACTCCCTTGCCCTCTCAAACTACAACTCATTTTCTTTTCTCATTCACTGCCTAAATGTGGCAGAAAAGACAAGTTAGAAGTCAGAAAGATCTAGGTGTGAATCTTGGCTTTGCTGCTTACTTATTGGCTGTATGATAATAGATAAATCACATAAACTCTGAAACTCAGTTTTTCCTCTCTAATGTGACAATAATTGTATTCACTTTACAGGCTTATATGGTATTAAATAATATAATCTATATGTACCTCTAATCACAGTGTCTTCTACAGTGATGATCTCAATAAATAGCCATTATTATTATTCTGCCCACTATGTCCATTTCTTTACTATTTACTTTACTTTTTTTTGAGACAGAGTCTCAAGCTGTCACCCTGGGTAGAGTGCTGTGGCATCACAGCTCACAGCAACCTCCAATTCCTGGGCTCAAGTGAGTCTCCTGCCTCTGCCTCCCCAGTAGCTGGGACTACAGGCACCTGCCACAATGCCCGGCCATTTTTAGGTTGCAGCCACCATTGTTGTTTGGCGGGCCCAGGCTGGATTCGAACCCAGCAGCTCAGGTGTACATGGCTGGCACCTTAGCCTGTTGAGCCACAGGCACCCAGCCCAGAAGAATATATTTTAAACATATAATCTCTATACTAAAAATTACAGGTACGTGTAAACAATGGATAGTAGATAATACAGAATCCTAAAGGATGACTGAATAAATCACATAGCTAATTGGTAGAAGATGCTGAATCCATGATTTCTACAGGAGGAAAGGAAAACCAGTGGCAGTCTCATTTTTACTCTAGCATTCTTTCTAATAAATTATATGATAATAGAATTATAATTTATCACCTTCAGTCACTCCTGGAATTATAATTTATCACCTTCAATCACTCCCAGGAGCAAATGTGCAGTTAATGCAAATAGTAAATGGAATTTACATTCTGCAATTAATATAAGTAGTTGATGTAAATGGAAGTCTTTTATGTTCACAAAGTTTTATTCAGAATATCTTACATACATTGTTTTCTCTTGACTCAATGCTAATAGGAACACAGCTGAAACCTATGAGTTTAATTAGAAGTCATTTTAACATCATTTATTTCATTTTTCTTTGCTTAGCACTAGTAATTTAGATTGTGAGTACAGTAGACAGTGATTAAAGTTAATTTAACATGTTTTCAAGTATCCTTTGAATGTAGTAAATAAAGATAATCTAGGTGTAACATCCATTGTAATATTCTTGAAGTGTCATTTGTATTTAATGGCACTGACTAAATATGGTAAAAAAAAAATTCAAAAATTATTATTAGGGGAGTGACATGAGCATGATTGAGGAATAGAAATTCTCAGACTCCACTCTACACCACAGGATGTTCTACTAGAAACTATTCACAGACTAGAACATCTTTGTGAAAATACCAATGCTTACAAAAAACATGAGACACCTGTGTGGTTCACAGAACTAAATGAAAACTGAAATACAATAGTAAGAATAATGGTCTAATTTCAACTGCACCACTCATCCTCCTCCCCTAAGCAGCACAATGCCAGACGAGGATTTCACTGGGCCTATATTTCTACAGAAGGAAAGAAGAACCAAAGGCAGTCAGTCATCCAGTCTCTTTAGTATTGTGAGAAACTTCCTGAGATCATTCTGGTTTCATCTTATGGGAAACTCTGAGGGAGTATGACTACATCACCTGGGGGGAAAAAGTAAGAAAGAAACAAAATTATCTATAAAAACAAACAGAAAACAATGACTTGTTAAAAATTACCTTGAATATAAATAAGTTAAATTCTGCAATAAAAAAAAAGCATAGTGTTACTAAGTAGATTAAAGAAACAAGCCCCAACAGTATTCTACCTAAAACAGACTCACCTCCCTTTTAGGAACATATGCAGGGTGGAAAAGGTGCTCCATTCAAATGGAAACCAAAGGAGGGCAAGGGTAATTATATTTATACCAAACTAGACTTTAAGTCAAAACTGTAAAATGAGACAAGAAGGTGATTATATAGTGATAAAAGGATCAAGTAATCAAAAGGAAATAAAAATGGTAAATATGTATGCACCCACCAACAGAGAACCTAAATATATAAAATAATTATTAAAGGATCTGAAGGGAGGGATAGTAGGGCCAGGTTGCTGTGGCTCACACCCATAATCCTAGCAGTCTGAGATGCCAAGGCGGGAGATAGATTACTTTAGCTTGGAGTTCAAGACAGGCCCACGCAAGAGTAAGACCCTGTCTCAACTAAAAATAGAAAAATTAGCCAGGCATTGTGACAAGTGCCTATAGTCCCAGCTACTTGGGAAGCTGAAGCAAGAGGATCACTTGAACCCAGGAGTCTGAGGTTGCTGTGAGCTATGATGATGTCATGACACTTTACCCAGGGAAACAGAGTGAGACTTGGTCTCAACAAATAAATAAATATATAAATAATGATAATAATAGTAGGAGACTTAAATGCCTTATATCCAACAATGGGCAGATTATCTAGACTAAAAATTAATAAGGAAATATTGGAATCTAAGAAAACTTTAGACCAAATGAACAAAAGGAACATAACACACTACCTGAATTCACACTATACTTTAGTATGGCTCAGCGAGTAGGGTGCTGGCCCCATATACCGAGGGCTGTGGGTTCAAACCCAGCCCCAGCCGAACTGCATCAAAAATTAGCCGGGCGCTGTGGTGGGCACCTGTAGTCCCAGCTACTTGGGAGGCTGAGGCAAGAGAATCATCTAAGCCCAGGAGTTGGAGGTTGCTGTGAGCTGTGACTCCACAGCACTCTACTAAGGGCGAAAGAGTGCGACTCTGTCTCTACAAAAAAAAAAAAAAAAAAAAAAAACATGCTACTGGCAAAAAAATAAACAAACACACATATACCAGAGGAACATAATAGACATAACAGAGCTCAGTAATTTGAGCATATGCAGTCAAATTTTTTTCAACAAAGGCGGTAACACACAATGGGAATAGTATAGTATCTTTAATAAATGATGTTGGTAAAAGTGGATACCTAAATGCAGAATAATAAAATTTAACTCTTACATTATACCATATAGGAAAATCAACTCAAAATGAGTTAAAGACTTAAATGTAACATAAAAACATGTAAAACTACTGGAAGAAAACTTTGGATAAACATTGGTCTGAGCCAGATTTTGTTAGAATTCAACCCCAAAAGTGCAGACAACAAAAGCAAAAATAGATAAATGGGGAACTATTATTATAAAGCTTCTGTATAGCAAAGGAAACAATTAATGGTGAGAATAGACAACCTAAAGATTGGTAGAAGATATTTGCAAACCAGTAAATGGTCAATAAGTGGTTAATTTCTATATATGAGGGTCTCAACTCAAAAGTAAGACACCAGATAAAGAAGAAATGGGTAAAGGGACTGAATTTCTCAAAAGAAGACATACAATGGCCAACTGTCACATGACAAAGTGCTAAAAATTGCTAATTGTTAGGGAAATGCAAATTAAAAACTATGAGGCATCATTTTTCACCTTTTGGGATGGCTATTATCAAATAGAAGAAAGATGACAAGTATCAATGTCAATGTGGAGGAAAGGAACACTTGGTTCCTACTAATTTAAATTAGTATACACATTATGAAAAATTGTAGGAAGGTTCCTCAAAAAACTGAAAATGTAATTAACATATGATCAATTTCACCTATGGACATATACTTGAAAGATATGAAATCAGTTTGCTAAAGATGTCTGCACTCCTGTGTTTACTATAACATTGTCCACAGCAGCCAAGAGACAGAATCAACCTATGTGTCCATATATCAACAGAAGAATAAATAAATAAAATGTGGCATATTTTTATAATGAAATACTAGTCAGCCTTATAAAAGAAGGAAATTTTGTTAATTGTGACTACATAGATGAAATTACAGAATGTTGGGCTAAGTGAAAAAAGCCAGGCACATAAAGACAAATAGTGTATGTTCTCACTTAAATGCGGAACCTAAAACAGTCAAAGCAGAGAGAGTAGAATGGTGGCTACAAAGGCCATTGGGTAGAGACAAAGGGGAGATGATGGTCAAGGGTACAAAATCTCAATTATACAGGAGGAATAAGGTTTTTTTTAATGTATTACATAGTGTGGTGATATACTTAATAAATGTATCGTGCATCTCAAAATTGCTAGGCAAGTAAATTTCAAATATTCTCAGTAAAAAATGATAAGTATCTGAAGTGAAGGGTGTATTTTAACATGATTTAACTATTCCACATTATATTTAGGAATCATATCTTCACTTTATATGCCATAAATATAAATATATGCTAATTATAAGTTGTCAATTTACAAAAAAATTTAAAATAGAAAAAATTCACATGAGTTAAATTTGTATTGGGAAGCCTTTTATTTCATTTTTATCTCTTAACTGCTTTTGAAATTTTAGGCGATCTTTTCTATTTTAATGATTTGAAAATGGTGCCATTCCTTTTATTTCCCATATCCTGGAAAGCATCCAAATACTACAATAGTAATTTTTCACCTTTCAAGCTCTGTATGATACAATTAAATCCTTGTTTCTTCTGATTCAAATAATTGTTATTTTGTATTGTGATTGAAAGTTTTTCAAGTGACAAAAAAGGAGGTAAGAACAAAGGTGATGGAATTAAACACTGAAATATTTTTTAAGTGTGAAGGAAACCAGTTTTAGCAGTAGTCTACTAAAGATCTTTTCCGCATTTTTCTTTCTTCCTCCCTCCCTCCCTCTCTCTCTCTTTCTTTCTTTCTCTCTTTCTTTTTTAATTGTTAGGGATTCATGAAGGGTACAAAGTACTAGCTTACACTGATTGCGTTTGTTAAATACAGTCCCTCTTGTAATTGTGTTCCACCCTCAAGAGTTGTGCCACTAAAGAAAGTCCCTGTGTTCACAATATTTTTTGTTTTTTTGTTTTCTCCTGAGCATTGTACGACTGGATAAAAACTTCAAAAAACTAAATGCCCACCAACCCAGGAAAGGATTAACAAACTGTGGTATATGTACACTATGGAATACTATTCAGCTATTAAAAAAAAATGGAGACTTTACAGCCTTTGTATTAACCTGGATGGAAGTAGGACACATTATTCTTACTAAAGCATCACAAGAATGGAGAAGCATGAATCCCATGTACTCTATTTTGATATGAGGACAATTAATGACAATTAATGACATGGTGGGGGTGAGGGAAAGGGAGAGCAGAGAGAGAAAGAATGAGGGAGGGGTGGGGAAAGGAAG
>CAUYRH010072131.1:0-15330 GCA_963574655.1 Perodicticus potto
AATAACTAAGAAAATGCCATGAAGGCTATGTTAACCAGTTTAATGAAAATATTTCAAATTGTATATAAAACCAGCACATTGTACCCCATGATTAAATTAATGTACACAGCTATGATTTAATAAATAACTAATAAAAAATAGATCCCCAATAAGCAAAGAAAAATGGGTTGGGTTCTATTATCATAGAATGATAAAATGGGTTGGTGTCTATTATCTATGATTATGATAAAATTGGTTGGGTTCTATTATCTATCTATCTATCATTTGGTGAAATGATAGATAATAGAACCCAACCCATTAAATGATAGATAATCATAGATAATAGAACCCAACCCATCAAATGATAGATAATCATAGATAATAGAACCCAACCCATTAAATGAATGAAGATATGCAGAATGCTTGGCAAATGCCAGCACACAGTAAGCGCACAATTAATGTAGGCTATTATTATTAGTGCTTGTTCCCAAGACACTTTGCATGCTTTGTTATAGTGATTATTAGATTTTACTGACTGTACATGTGTCTTCCCTCTTTAAACACAGCTGCTAGAAGTGAGCAACATATCTCATTTGTTACTGTATCTGTGCTGGGCATATCACAGGTGTTCACTAACGTCAAATATTGTCAAGTCCAATGATGTGTGCAATCACACAATTTTTTTCATGAACCTTTAAAATATGGTTGTCTTTTAGTAAATTGAACTAGGCATGCATTTTAAATAAGTCGGTTTGCACTGAAAGAAGCCAAAGGACCTTAAAAAGGACATTGAGGACTTGTGAAATATAGCTGATAGAGGAGGACACTTCCAGTTGCCCTGTCACCTCTTATGCTCTATCATAATCCTGACCTTTAACAGAAACCATATTATTTTCCAAAAAACATAGCTGGAATGAAGCTTTTCTGCAATCACAAGGCTCCTGACCCACAAAGACGACCTTCAGATTCTGGGAGAACTTTCTCCTCGTTAAAGTTTACCAGGAAAAATTTTCATGTTAGTCACAACAAACTTAAGATTCTCATAAGCTCATTTCAGAAGTTAAATACTGTTAAAAATAATTGGGATTAATCGCTCAAAGTCACAAGTGTGGGGAGAACAAGTCGCAAGTGTGATCGATCCCTCTTTAAGAAGGTGTAAGACAAGGCCCCACGCACCCTAAATTGATGCGTTCCACATCAAGTGGGAGGCCTTCAGGAATGGAGGTCAGGTACCGGAATGTGCAGTGCACCTCTGTGGGCACGTAACAGGCACAGCGGCGAGGACAGGCCCTGCTCCCGGGAGTGGTCACCACGCAGATCACAGCGAAGGAGACCAGCACGCAGCTGACTCCTCTGCCTTTCACCTTCATCCTGAAAAAATATCATACCTTGGTGTTATAAACATGGTTTCTGCAAAGTCCCAGGACCACCACACACAGTAAGTGGGAATCTGGGAGACTTTCCTTAAGGGTCATAAGCGGCCAGTTTCATTCACAGCTTGCTTGCTTTCTTTTTTTTGTAGAGACAGAGTCTCACTTTGTCACCCTCAGTAGAGTGCCCTGGTGTCACACAGCTCACAGCAACCTCCAACTCCTGGGCTTAGGGGATTCTCTTGCCTCAGCCTCCCGAGTAGCTGGGACCACAGGTGCCCGCCACAAGGCATGGCTATGTTTTGTTGCAGTTTGGCCGGTGCTGAGTTTGAACCCACCACACTTGGTATATGGGGCCGGCACCCTACTCACTGAGCCACAGGTGCCGCCCCATTCACGGTTTTCTTGATAAAACCCTCTTTACTATAAACCAGTATGTGCTGGCCTCACCCTGAGCTTTATGATCAACTGGATATTTACTGTTGTGAAAATTTCTTCACAGCTTCTCACTTCTTAATGAAAAGCAGCAATCTCTATTACCCAGGAATTCATTACAAGGGAAGTTGGAGAATTGGAGACTAGAATGAAGATACTGTGACAACAAAAATACTTAAGGCTTAGTTTGCTTTTCGTACATTATTTCTTTTAGATTAACTTTTAAAAACTGATACTAAAGGTAATATATGTGCATCACAGAAAATGTGGAGACTGTAAATGCAAGAAAAAAATTACTCATAACCTCACCACTCAGATAAAATCCCTAACATTTTTGTATCACTGTCCAGCCCTTTTATATATTGTGCATATATGTATACATGAGTACACACTTTTGTGTATATAAACAATTCTGTAGCACATTTTATCATTTAATGTGTTACATGATTTTTCTACTTCTTCAAAAACATTTTTAAGGGCTGTAATAATCCACTAGAAGGAAGTACAAATCTTTTTTTTTTCTTTTTAAACATTTTAGAGTATTTGCCAAAAAGACACATCGGACACTTTGCTGCCAAGTAATGACCACAGCAACAGTAACGGGCCAGCTGAGAGGGCTTGAGCCTTGGACCTGTGCTAAAGTTGGTCACACTGACCCCGTGCAGACTTCTTTCTGCTTTTGCTTTTGCTTAGAGCATGTTTCTTGTCCCTTTTCCTCCTTATTTCTGCCGCAGGAAGGAGGGGGCCATAACTAGGGGAGAAATACGCTTAACTTGTCAGAAAAATGGTATCTGTTACCCACATGTAGGGCAATCCAGGAATCCAAAGCTAATTTTGTCCTATAATTCAAAAAATACAAGGATTGTATTAAAATCTCTCCTATGCTCTTCTAAGAAAAGACACCTTCATAAATCATAAATCTCAATGTTCTTTGGAGTAGCATTGTCTTGCTTCTACCAGCAACCTCCTTTAGTCAATATAAACTCCACCAGAAAGGACGTGCAGGCTGAAACACTTCCATCTTCATAAAGATACAGAGATTATGGAATTTAGCCCAAATTAAAATTTGATGTAGGACGAATCACATGACCACTATTGTCATTGTAACCACCTGGTTATAAAAAAAAAAAAAGGAACAGCAAGATGAAGGTAATTCTCTTCCTCCTCTTTAAAATAGAAGTTCTGCATATGCCCACATCTGAGTTATTTAAAAGAGAATCGGAAGTATAAAAGGACGTATGACTAGTGGATTCACACAAACGTAAACTTGAAAATGTATATCATGAAATAGGAATTGACAATACCTGAGCTCTTCAGGTCCTGAATCCTCTTGTGACAGGGACAGATTCTTCCCAGGAAATGTAAAATTGTGTCCAAAGCCGAGTGAGAAAAGTTGTCTGCTCCCCAAGCGAGCAGATGACTGCGTCTTTTTGGCTTACAGCTCGGAGGAATACTCTCCAGAGAGACCTGGGGGCGCTTCCACGGCTGGAGCGCTCCCACCCGCGCCCCAATTCATCCTGGAGTCTTTCTTTATCATGATCCTTGTTTTCGTTGTTGTTTCAGAAACCAAAAGGCAAAGTGGCAGTCTTTCAATTTCCTTTTTCCTCCCCCAATGGTCTGTTTTAGTAATCCTTGTTTCTCACTTAAATTTAACTATTCACATCACCTGTTCGGCCCCCAGTTCCCAGGAGTCGCTCCTCCACTGGTCTTTTTTGGGTAAGTCTGCCCTAGGTGTCTCCACCTATCTTTCCTCACCTTGGCCCTTGCCTGGCACCAGCCACCGGTTGCTCTCACGCCCCCACCGTCATCCCTGCCCCCCGTCCACCCTCAGCTCTCCCAGCCCGCTAGTCCCGGCGCCTGCTCCCGCGGCGGGCCCGGCCGCAGCCGCCGGGGCGCGCGTGGGTTCCATCCCGTCCCGCGAGAGGATTGGCCGCGCCGCTCACCCCTCTGCCCTGGTGACCAATGGGCGCGCGAGGCGGGCAGGGGCCGGAGCTCAGGGCCCCGCGTGGTGCAGAGACCGCGCGGGGAGAGCGGGGCGGGCAGGGGCCGGAGCTCAGGGCCCCGCGTGGTGCAGAGACCGTGCGGGGAGCGCTCGGCGGGCGGGGGCCGGAGCTCAGGGCCCCGCGTGGTGCAGAGACCGTGCGGGGAGAGCGGGGCGGGCGGGGGCCGGAGCTCAGGGCCCCGCGTGGTGCAGAGACCGTGCGGGGAGAGCGGGGCGGGCGGGGGCCGGAGCTCAGGACCCCGCGTGGTGCAGAGACCGAGCGGAGCGCGCCGCGGGCGGGGAGGGCGGGGCGCGGACGAGGCGGCTGTGCCTGCGGGCCGGTGGAGGGGAGCGGCGGGGATAAAAAGTGACCTCGGAAGCCCTTCATAGTTTTACGAGTGCTCTCCCGCTCTCCCTCCTCATTTTTGAACTCTCAGCACTTTCTCCTGGCAAATAGGCAAGTCCGGGCTGCGTGGCGGAGCAATTTCAATGGTCACTCACTCGTTTCTTCCTCGACCTCTTCCACCTGTCGACAGGTGGGCTTTTTGGTTTAAGGATTTGATTTCTCGGCTCTATGGCTCCCCCAAATTTTGCTAGTGATAACAACCTGTGAAATTTGAAACGTACCTATACTTGAAACGTACTGTTTGGTCCAACTGGAGGAACACTCTCTCCTTTTCTTCATTTTCTAAAATGAATTTTATTTTGTACATTTCAAGTATACAACATGAAGTTATGGAATACTTACAGAGAGTAAAATGGTTACTATAGCAAAAACAAATTAACATATCCATCATAGCACGTAGTTCCCCATGTTTTGTTTGTGGCAAAAGCAGCTAAAATCTACTTTAGCAGGAATCCCAAATATAGTCAGATTTTTTGTTATTTATTTATTTGTTGCAGTTTTTGGTCAGGGCCGGGCTTGGACCCGCCCCCTCCGGTGTATGTGGCCTGCGCCCTACTGCTTTGAGCCACAGGTACTGCCCCAAATACAGTCTGATTTTTAAACGTGGTCCTCATGTTGCACCTTAGATCTCTGAACTGGCTCATTCCACGCGTCCGCGACTTCGTATTCGCTGACCTCCATCTCTCCCTTTCCTCTCTCCCCTCCTCAATCACTAGTTTATTCTCTAACTCTGCATATTTGACCTTCTTTTTTTAGGTTTCATGTATAAATGAGATCATACAGTATTTTCTGTGTCTGGGTTATTCCACTTGGCAGACTGTCCTCCAGGTTCAGTCTTCTGGTAAATGGTAGATTTCCCTCTTTTAAAAGGGAAATCTACCATTTACATATATAGGTCTCGTATGTGTGTGCCTGAGAGACAGCCCTCTTTTGAAAGACACTGTCAGAGAACTGGGCTTAAATACTACTATTTCTGCTGGGATTGCAATCTCCCCCCTTTTTTTTTGAGACAGAGTCTCACTTGGGCATCCTCGGTAGAGCACTGTGGCATCTTTAGCTCACAGCAAACTCAAATTCCTGGGCTCAAGCGATTCTCTTATCTCAACCTCCCAAGTAGTTGGAACTACAGGCATCAGACACAATGCCCCACTATTTTTAGGGTCTTGCTGTATCTCAGGCTGGTCTGGAACTCCCAAGCTCAGGCAATCCACCAGCCTCAGCCTCCCAGAGCGCTGGGATAACAAGCTGAGCCTGCGATCCACGTTCTGATCTCCACTCTCGCTGTGCCAAGGGCAGATCTGCTTCCAGAATTAACCTACAACTTGACTACATTTAAAGAGTCCCTGCAATTCTAGACAGGGCTCCTGGTAGTCATAACGACTGAATAAAATAATTAGTGGCCTTGTTTCATTTCCTGTAGTTACAACACATCTAAACTTTGACGCAAATTCAGAATGAATATTTTAGGGCAGTGGTTCTCAAGACACAGTCCTGGGACCAACAGCATCAGCATCAGCATCACCCCGGATCTTGTTAAATTCACAGGCTTTTTCCCAGATCCAGTGAATCAGAAACTAATGTGTTAATAAGCTTGCCATATGATTCTGATGTCCCTGAAGTCTGAGAATTGCTGGTTTAGAGAAATAAATTCTGATAGTGACAACATCTTGTATCTATGGAGGGTATACTATGGGACAAGTACTATTATAAGCATTTTTTTTTAATACATGTATTTTATTATTCTTCATTACATTATTTCCCCCACCCATCCCTCCATGGTAAGACAGAATTGATTTACAGAAAAGAATACAGAAAACACCAAAGCTCCTGGTAGAGGGAGAGATTTCAAGTGGAGAGAGAGAAGCTCTCTCCATTCCTGTCCCGATCTTTCCCCGTCTCCTCCTCTAGGTCTCTAGCCTCAGGGTATATATAGGTGTATGGATTCCTTGGCCAGGAAACGAATGAATACAGTCCCTTCCGCCGGGGAGCAAGGTGAATGAGTGTATCAATGAATGGACACAGTCCATCCATGGAATTCAGGCATAGGAAATTCACAAGAAACTGACCTAGGCATAGGAAATGGGGGTTCCACATTTAGTCCCAAGTGTAAAGTGAAGGCGACACCAAGGCACAGGTGTCTCCTCCGCAGTTGTCCAGCCTTTTTGGCTATTGGAGCCTCTGGTGGGGGTTGGAGGTCCCCCTCCTTGCCTGTCATCCAGCCCGCTGGCTCTTCAGCTGGCTGCCGCAGCACCAACACCACCAAAGAGGAGGCGGCAGGTCCACCAGCTCCACTGAGCTGGCTAGGGTGCCAGATGTCCTCCATCAATTCTCCATCTCTGAGTAGAAACCCCAACTGCTGTTAGGGAAAAGGGGCAAAGACTCGATCTAACTGCTTCCTGCTGGATCGGGCGATGATAGAAGGGGGCAGTTAGAGTTTCTCCAGAGGGAGAGTGATACAGGGGTTCATGGACTGGAACCATCTTTATTGCGTGTGGCTTGATGACCTTTCTGGAATATTATAAGCATTTTTAAAATGCCAACTTATTTCATTATCATAACAGCACCCAAAAACCTAAAAAGGAAGTATTTTATATTATTCCCATTTTACGAGTACAGTACATAAAGGAAAGTGACTTGCCTCAGGTCATGCAGCTTGTGAGTAGCCAAAGTTAATTCAAACCAAGGCAGTCAGGCTCTACATTCTTAACATTTAACCACAAAGCAGTGGCTGCCACGCTTAGCTAAACATTGGTAATTTGCCATATGCAATGGTTAAGTGTTCAAGTGATTCACAGTAACATGTCAGTCATTGGGTCAGGGATTCAGAGTTTGAAGTCACTCTAGAAGCACGTATGATACGAAAACAGTCTAGTTCTGCTGAGTGGACAAGAAAGACTCTTTAAGTTAAAAATGTACATATGATGTCCAAACTTGGATGCTCGCTTGGGAAATATGGCATATTTGTGGATTCTTGACATCCACAGTTTATCTTTCTCACAAATGTCCTTGGTGACCAATCTCATGCCTTTTGTATGAGTCAATTTCTGTAGTCAATTTCTAACATAGGCCTGCATTTCCAGCTCTCAACTGAGATGAACCACAGAAAGATGCCTGTGACATGTCACACTGCGTATTTTCTCAGGATGGCTACCCAGGGTCATATTCTTGCTATTGGTTTTGAAGAGAATTCTTGTTAGGAATATGTGTCTTAAGAATTTTTTATGAGAGCAATTTCTACAAATGCTTTGTGTCAATATAAATACTCTATATTTTCTACTTTGAAAAATTTTTTGGATTAATTAGGTTACATTGTTTGCATTTGTTAGGTAAAGTCCAAGTTTACTTGAGCCCTTCACCCAGGAGATGTGCCATGTACCCCTACATTGTGCCCACTACATGAGAGCTTACCATATCCTCTCTCTCTTCCCCCATATTTTATTTTTTATTTAATTGACTAGAATTATTAAAAACCTAAAATAATAGTTGAACTAATTCTACCTTTATTTTCCCTACTTAATAATAATTCTAATAATATTACTAATTTCTTTTATTTTAATCTTGGGTGGGAGTAGAGGCCGAGTCTCACTATATTGCTCAGCTTGGCCTCAAACTCCTAACCTCAAGCGATCCTCCTGCCTCAGCTTCCCAAAGTGCTGGGATTACGGGTGTAAGCCACCTGGCCTGGCCTAATCATTACCTTTATATTTAGAGCATATGTATGCCAAAGTCTTTATTATGTTGCTTAATTCTCAGAAATATTCTGATGAGGTAGGTGATAAAATTATACCCATTTTTCAGATGATATAGCTAAGGATAAAATATGTTAAATGATGCAGAGACAAAATACAATATTGAATTGATTTTAAAACTGTAAGACCTATGCTCTTAAATCTTACATTTTCGAATCTCCTTCCGATTTAACTTACATTTAGACAACTGTAAAATTTGGACCATCTATAGCGTATCAAAGATTGTTTCACCATTCTCCTTTCTAACCATACTTAATAATGCAATTTGTTTCTAAAAAGCAGTGGTTCTCAACCTGTGGGTCATGACCCACAGGAACTGTATTAAAGGGTCACAGCATTAGGAAGGTTGAGAACCACTGTGATAAAGCCTCATGGTTTACAAATCACTTTCACTTTTGAATACGGCCTTATTTAATGTTCACAAAAAAATAAGTGAAATTCAATGATAGGAACTCTATTTTACACTTTTTTTTGGCCAGGACTGGGTTTGAACCCACCACCTCTGGTATATGGGGCTGGCACCCTACTCCTTTGAGCCACAGACACCACCCTTATAAGAACTCTTTTATAGAGGAAGAGTGTTAACTGTGTGTATAATTTGCTAAGGACTCAGAGCTGGGCAAAGAGACTTGGATTTGGTGAGCATTTTCTAAAGGCAACCAGAGTGTAGGCAGAGCTGTTAGAACATAGAGGAGATTTACATGCACGCTGGTCGACCTCACTAACCACTTTAGAAGTTGAGGTTAGAGGAAGACAAAGTACCAGATGGTTTCTGAGGTCAGCCACTGGGGAAGAGGCATGAAGAAATTCAAAGCTATAATTATGAGCAGAATATACACAATGTCTCATTAGGCCATCAGCCACAGTATGAAGCTTTCCATTGCACTGAGGTATTCTGGGGTACTAAGTTTTGAAGTAGAATACTTTTGTTGTCCTGACATGTGTGGTAGGGTTAAGTTGAGGGTGACATTCTTGTGAGATGGTGCTTTACAAATTATTCTCTCTCTTTCTCTTTTTTTTTTTTGGCAGAGTATTGGTATGTCACCCTCGGTAGAGTGCTGTGGCATCACAGCTCACATCAACCTCAAACACTTGGGCTCAAGCAATTCTCTTGCCTCAGCCTCCCAAGTAGCTGGGACTACAGGCATCCACTACAATGCCTGCCTATTTTTTGTTGTAGTTGTCATTGTTGTTTAGCAGTCCTGGGCTGGGTTCGAACCCACCAGCCTCAGTGTATGTGGCTGGTGCCATTACCACTGAGCTACAGGCACCGAGCCAAAAAATTATTCTCTTTTTTGAGACAGTCTTACTCAGGCTATAGTGCTGTGGCATCAGCCTATCTCACAGCAACCTCCAACTCCTGGGCTCAAGCCATCTTCCTTCCTCAGCCACCTGAGTATCTGGGACTAACTACATACAGGCTAGCACCCTGATGCCCAGCTAATTTTTCTATTTTTTGTAATATGGGGAGAGGGTCTCACACTTGTTCAGGCTGATCTTGAAGTTCAGGTTGCTCCTGAAGTTCAGGCTGCTCCTGAGTTCAAGTGATGCTCCTGCCTCAGCTTCCCAGGGTGCTAGGATTATGCATGAGCTACCTCAACCATCCTTAAAAATTATTTTTCTGAAGAACTTACCATGCTCATGGCTAGGAAGAATCAACATTGTTAAAATGTCTATACTTTCCAGAGCAATCTACCGATTCAATACCATCCCTATTAAAATACCAACATCCTATTTTCAAGACTTGGAGAAAATGATTCTGTGTTTTGTATGAAATCAGAAAAAAAACCTATATAGCTAAGGCAGTTCTTAGTAGTAAAAACAAAGCCGGGGGTATCACCACACCAGATTTTAGGCTATACTACAAGCCCATAGTGGTCAAGACAGCATGGTACTAGCACAAAAATAGAGACATAGACATTTGGAATCGAATAGAAAACCAGGAAATGAAACCAACAAGTGACAACCACCTAATCTTCAATAAACCAAACAAGAATGTACACTGGGGGAAAGACTCCCTATTCAATAAATGGTGCTGGGAGAACTGGATATCCACATGTAAAAGACTGAAACTGGATCCACACCTTTCTCCACTCACAAAAATTGATTCAAAATGGATAAAGGACTTAAATTTAAGTAATGAAATGATAAAAATCCTCAAAGAAAGAATAGGAAAAACACTGAAAGATATCAGCCTGGGGAAAGATTTTATGAAGAAGCCTGCCATGGCAATAGCAACAACAGCAACAATAAACAAATGGGATTTAATTAAACCAAAAAGCTTCTGTACAGCTAAGGAGATAACAACCAAAGCAAATAGACCACCTACCCAATGGGAAAGGATATTTGCATATTTTGAATCAGACAAAAGCTTAATAACTAGGATATATACAGAACTTAAGTTTATCCACAAGAAAAAAACCAACAACCCCATACATCAATGGGGAAGAGAGATGAACAAAAACTTCTCTAAAGAAGACAGACAAATGGCTTGAAAACATATGAAAAAAATGCTCATCATCCCTAATCATTAGAGAAATGCAAATTAAAACCACCCTGAGATATCATCTAACCCCAGGGAGAATGACATATATCACAAAATCTCAAAATTTCAGATGCTGGTGCAGATGTGGAGTGAAAGGAACACTTTTAAACTGCTGGTGGGACTGCAAACTAATACAACCTTTTTGGGAAGGGAGTATGGAGAAACCTCAAAGAACTCAACCTAGATCTCCCCCATTTGATCCTGCAATCCCTTAGTGGGCATCTATCCAGAAGGAAGAAAAACCTTTTATTATAAAGACACTTTTACTAGACTGTTTATCGCAGCTTAATTTACAATCACTAAAATGTGGAAATAGCCTAAATGCCCCTCAACCCAGGAATGGATTGGCAAGCTGTGGTATATGTATATCATGGAATATCATTTAGCCATTTAAAAAAATGGAGATCTTGCAGCATTTGTATTAACCTGGATGGAGGTGGAACACATTATTCTTAGTGAAGCACCACAGGAATGGAGAAGCATGAATCCTATGTATTCAACTTTGATATGAGGATAATTTATGATATGGGGGGGCATGGAGGAAGGGGAGAGCAGACAGAGAGAGAAGGAGGGATGGGGTGAGGGTAAAGAAAAGAAAGCAAAAAAGAAAAGAAAATAGTGACTAATTCTCATGTAAATTGGATTTAATTTTAACTAAAGTACATTACTTGAACATTAATTTTTAATTCAACTTGTTAATATGTTGTTTGGATATTGCATCCTCATTTATAAGTGAAATATGTTTGCAATTTTCCTTTATGATAATATATTTTTTCCAATTTTAATATTAGGTAATCCAGATGAAGTAGAATGATTTTGAAGTATTTCTTCTTTTTCTGTTGTCTATAAGATTTGGCATGATCTGTTTTTTTGAAAATATCTTCTATTTTTATTTATAAATATTAGTTGTCTATTTTTGGGACTTTGGAAAAAAAATAATGAGAAGAAGGTTAACTGATGACTCCATACCGAACCTCAGAGTCAAAGTATTCTATGATAGACATACCCTTATTTGACAATGTGAATGTTACTTTTTTTACATTATTATTATTACTGTTCAATATTTTGTTGCAGCAATTGTCTGATTTCTTTTCTGAATGCATTTATCTTCATTCATTCTTTATGAGGTTTTTGTTTCTAGTCCTTATCTTAAACATTGTTATTGTTATTGAATTTTAAGCATTTTTAATTTTGTGAAGGCAAAAAGTGGAAACCAAATAAACACATGTATATGTATAGAGAAAATAAAAAAAATTAATTTTCCTAATGCTAACAACTACATTGTTTACTTTCTTATGTCTCCCTCTTCTCTTTTTAATCTCAGATTGTTTCTTTGGCTTAATAATATATTTTGTTAGAACCTTCCCCCATTCTTTACTGATAACAAAATACAATGATTCTTCAATTCTAGGGTAGAAAAAAGTAAGAAAATCTCAAAATTTCATAAAAGCTTTATATGCTTCATAATTATGAGTCTGACAATTAAGTTTGTGAACTTGCCACTTTGCACTTATATTGGCAGCACTGTACAAACAACTCAGTAAACTTTCATAACCTGGGTATATCAGTGTCTCACAGTTCTGTTCATAGCATCATGTGACAATGTTTTGTTGGCTGGAGTTCATTATTTTTTTTGCATGGTTTTGTGTGCTGTAGTGAGAATGTTAGAGCTTGAATTAGAGTAATAAACAAAATTAAATTTCTTGTTAAATTTGGCAAGAGTGGAAGTGAAATTAGGGTCATGTTAGCTCAAGTTTATGGGGAAAATGCCATGAAGAAAATGGCAGTGTACAAATGAATTAAATGTTTTTCTGTGGGGAAAGAAAGCATAACAGAGAAAGGGAGGTCAGAGCAGGCAGTAACAAACAGAACTGAGGAAGACATTGCAAAAATTCATCAAACTGTCCATCGAAATCATTGGCTGACTGTGAGAAGCACAGCAAACCAAATAAACATCAATAGAGAAACATAAAAATCTTAACTGAAAACCTTAGCATGAGAAAGGTGTGTGTAAAAATGGTCCTGAGAACTCCCTGATGAAAAAAAAACAGAGTAAAAGTTTGTCAAAACCTTTTGGGGAGTCAAGACAATGTTTGGAGCCATGTTATCACTGGTGATGAAACATGGATATACCAATTTGACCCTGAAACAAAGTATCAAAGTGCACAATGGAAGTAAGCCAATTCTCTACAGCCAAAAATGATCCATCAGTCCAAATCAAGAGTCAAAATGATGCTGCTAACCTTTTTGATATCAGAGGGATCATTATGAATGTGTACCAACTGGACAGTTAATCAAGTTTACTATTTGGAATTGCTGAAAAGGCTGCATGACAATGTTAGATGACAATGCCTGAACTGTTCAGTAACAACTCATGGCTCTTGCATAACAACAGTGCACCAGCTCACACAGCACCATCTCTAAGGGAGTTTTTAGCCAGTAAGCAAATAATTGTATTAAAATACCCTCCCCCGCAAAAAGAAATACCCTCCCTACTCACCTGATATGGCCCCAAATGAGTTTTTTCTTTACCTAAAAATAAAGAAAATAATGAAAGGAAGACATTTTGGTGGCATTCAGGACATCAACGGTAATACCATGAGAGCTCTGATGGCCATTGCATAAAGTGAGTTCCAAAATTGCTTAGAAGGGTGGACTAGGTGCTAGTATTGGTACATAGCTTCTCAAGGGGAATACTTCTAAGGTAAGCATGGTGATATTCAGCAATGAGGGATGTAGCACTTTTTCCAGGGTGAGTTTGCACACTTACTTGTCTGAACTTGTAAATAGTTTTTCTTTTATTCTTTATAGTTATCTTAAGTCACTGAACATGTCTGTAAAATATATTAAACATTCTTCTCATGAAATAAGATATAAAATGTGTTAGCAAATTACGAGAGAATAAAGCATTTGGGAGTTGGTGGGGAGACAGGGTCTTGCTTTGTTGTCTGTCTCTGTTAGAGTGCAGTGGCATTATCATAACTATAGCAACCTCAAACTTCTGGGCTCAAGTGATCTTCCTGCCCCAGACTCCCAAGTGCCTGGGACTACAGGGACTACAGGTACATGCCAATATGCATAGATAATTTTTTCTTTTCCTTCCTTCCTTCCTTCCTTTCTTTCTTTTTTTTTTATTAAATCATAGCTGTGTACATTAATGCAATCATGGGGTAGAATGTTCTGGTTTCATATACAATCTGAAATATTTTCATTAAACTGTTTAACATAGCCTTCCTGGCATTTTCTTAGTTATTGTATGGAGACATTTGTATTCTGCATTTAGTAAGTTTCACCTATACCCTTCTAAGATGCACCATAGGTGTGGCCCCACCAAACGCCCTCCCTCCATCCATCCTCCCCCTCCCCTCTCCTCCCTTGCCCTTTTCCCCATATTCTTGTGCTATAATTGAGTTATAGCCTTCATATGAAAGGTATAAATTAGTTTCATAGTAGGGCTAAGTACATTGGATACTTTTTCTTCCATTCTTGAGATACTTTACTAAGAAGACTATGTTCCAGCTCCATCCACGTAAACGTGAAAGAGGTAAAGTCTCCATCTTTCTTTAAGGCTGCATAATATTCCATGATATACATGTACCACAATTTATTAATCCATTTGTGGGTCAATGGGCATTTGGACTTCTTCCATGACTTAGCAATTATGAATTGGGCTGCACTAAACATTCTGGTATAGATATCTTTGTTATAATGTGATTTTTGGTCTTCTGGGTATATACCTAGTAAGGGAATTATAGGATCAAATGGCAGGTCTATTTTTAGGTCTCTAAGTACTCTGTAAACATCCTTCCAGAAGGAACGTATTAGTGTGCATTCTTACCAGCAGTGTAGAAGTGTTCCCTTTTCTCCACATCCACACCAACATCTCTGGTTTTGGATATTGTTATGTGGGCTAATCTTACTGGAGTTAGATGATATCTCAAAGTAGTTTTGATTTGCATTTCTCTGATGATTAAGGATGGTGAGCATGTGTCTGTAGGCCATGTGCCTGTCTTCTTTAGAGAAGTTTCTCTTCAAGTCCTTTGCCCACCCTGAAATGGGATCACCTGGTCTCTTCTTGCTAATACGTTTGAGTTCTCTGTGCATTCTGGTTATTAAACCTTTGTCGGAGGCATACCCTGCAAATATCTTCTTCCATTCTGAGGGCTGTCTGCTTGCTATACTTCCTGTGTTCTTGGCTGTGCAGAAGCTTTTTAGTTTCATCAGGTCCCAGTAGTGTATTTTTGATACTGCTTCAATTGCCTGGGAAGTCCTCTTCATAAAATATTCACTCAAGCTGATTCCTTTGAGAGTTTTCCCTGCACTTTCTTCTAGTATTTTGATAGTTTCATGTCTTAAGTTTAAATCTTTAATCCAGTGAGAGTCTAGTTAATGGTGAAAGGTGTGAGTTCAGTTTCAGTCTTCTACAGATCACCAGCCAGTTCACCCAGTACCATTTGTCAAATAGGGAATTTTTATCCCACTGCATTTTTTAATTGACTTGTCAAAGATCAAATAATGGTAAGTAGCTGGGTTCATCTCTTGGTTCTCTATTCTGTTCCATACATCTACCTCTCTGTTTTTGTGCCAGTACCATGCTGTTTTGATCACTATTGATTTATAGTAGAGTCTCAGGTCTGGTAGCGTGATTCCTCCTGCTTTGTTTTTATTTCTGAGTAATGTCTTAGCTATTCGAGGTTTTTTTCTGATTCCATATAAAACAAAGCATTATTTTTTCGAGGTCTTTAAAATATGACAATGGAGCTTTAATAGGAATTGCATTAAAATTGTATATTGCTTTGGGTAGTATGGACATTTTAACAATGTTGATTCTTCCCAGCCATGAGCATGGTATGTTTTTCCATTTG
>CAUYRH010072134.1:0-41477 GCA_963574655.1 Perodicticus potto
CAGCTGCGGCTGCCACTCCATGCCTCAGGGGACCATCTCTCCAGCTCGGCCTCTTCTCGGCTCACTTTCCTCTCACTACAGCTGAACTAGAAAATCAGCACAGATCAGCAACAGTCCATGTCCCATCCACAACACTTGAAAAAATGTCCAAGAATCTGGCCTCCCTGGGGGACAGGCCTTTACACTTTGGAATGAGAGTGGAGGGAGTGCCGGCAGTTCAAACTTGCAGGAGAGAATATATACAGTTTTATACAGTTTTATGCCTGGCAGGAGAGTGCCATGGCACCCCAGTAGGGGAAGGAGGTCCAGTTTTTAGAGGGTCTATCCCGTGGGGTAGAGTGGAAGGACATCTGAACTCTGCTTGCTTGTTTGTATGGCAGTATGGAGTATACTGTCAGCCGTTCTCATGGGGCAGGAGACTCCTGCCCACTTGGTGATGTGTTCTATACCTTTTGTTTGTGTCCTTGGGGTCACAGGTTGCCCCAGCAGGGTTGATGTGCGTACTTAGACCTCTTTTGGCTCAGATCCAAACCATTGGCTTTCTTGCTAAATTTCTGTCCTTTAACTCTCCTTCTGGATGGGAGCCTCTGTGGAAAGCTGGCTACAGTCCACCATCTTGGCTCTTCCCTCCATTTTCATAATTTTTTAATCAGCTCTGCTTGTTATTGCCCACCATGACCTTTCTTCATGAGTTAAACTTTCTCTACTATGGAAAAAAACACATTTACTCCATTTGTACACTGCCATTTTCTTCAAGGTATTATTCTCATAAACTTGGACTAACATGTCCCTATTTCAATTCCACTCTTGCCAAGTTTAGCAAGAAATTTAATGTCATTTGTTGCTCTAACTCAAGCCTTGGTTTCTTGTGAAAGCACACTAAAACACACAATGATGATAATGAATGCCACTCATCAAGACACTGCCAAACCTTGACACAAACACAACTGTAGGACACTGATATGTCAAGGTTATGAAACCTTACCATGCTATTTGTACTGTACTGCTAACACAAGTGCATGGTGGCAAATTCACAAACTTAATCATCAGACCTCCTAGACTGTTTAAGCAGCATCCCTTACCTCAGTAGATAAGTTGCCTGTAGCACTCCCTTGCAGTTGTGACAATAAAAATGTGTCCACTGATGGGGTAGCTATTTGCAGTAAAATCACTCCAATTTGTAAATGGCTAGTATTGGAGTACTAAGACAAGCAGAAATACAGAAGGCAAAGAAGTCTATATTACTTGAGCCAGGAGAGCAGGCTGCAGTGGGAAGCCAGGAGGATGGCCAAGTTAATTCCAAAGAGATGAAGAGTGAGTGGAAAGAAGTTTTCCCTATGCCTCTGGGCGCCTGCTCATGTCCCTTTACTTACTTGAATGCTCTCTCTTATAAATCCACTCAAGCATTATCTGTCCATCAAGACCTCTTCCTCCAAGAAACCAGCCCTAACCATATCATAGCTCAAAGCTCTCTCTTTCCCTCTTTTAAATTCTACCATCCTGAACTATTTGTGCCCTTCTTTGGATACTCAGCAAAACAACCATCTCAGATTGTTTCTTAACTGCCTAAGTGTAATGTCCAGTTACATGGTACCCTTCAGAAGATAGGATGGGGTCATATCTTGACTTTGCATCAGGGATGTTCCAGATACTCTTGAGGAAAGAATGAATGGAGTGAATATGAATGATTGAGAATCTCTCATATCAAAAAGATTAGGATTTGTATGCTATTATGCTCCTTTCAGAGGAGATAGGAAACTGTCTACAGTGAGGTCCCTTCGTAGCTGTTAACTAAAAGTTAGTAGTAAGGCCCTCAGACTCAAGGACCCTCAGGGCTCCCTTTATCTCACCCACCATGGAAGTGACAGCCCCATCCATTGTGGTCGTCTTTTGTGTTTCTAGGATAACTGAACATCCAACTGTATAATGTTTCTCATGTGTTTTGGTTTTGTTTTGTGGTTCTGTTTTGTTTTTTATTTGATGAGCAACCTAGCAAAGAATTCCAAAAGCATCCAAAATCCACATTTCTGGGAGCATTTGGAACTAAATGAGAACCTGCACCAGTTATTTGGTATGAAGATTTTCTCTGTATCAGCATCACTTCCTTGAAGTAATCAACCCTTCAACCTATCACAAGGACTCCAGAATGTCAGAGTAGTTAGTGAATCATAGATGGCAGGCTTCACTATTTACTTTGATTTAATGAAAAATTATTACTCTGCCGTACATAAAAACCCTCCCCTCTGGCCCTCAACCCCACCTCCCACTGCTCCGTGCCCCACATGTACGTACTGCTCCCCAAACAGGCCTGCCATCTGCTTTGCATCTACTCACTCTTTGAGGCTGACCCTAAAAGTATTTCCTAATTGAAACTTTCCCTAAGTCCTACAGAGTCAGTTTGTCCTTGTCCTGGCCCACCTCCATTATGTGGTCACTCGCCCTATTTTAATCATTTATTTTCCTGTGCCTCTGACCATTTCTTAACTCTCAACCAAGTAACATTGCTTCATCTAAGCAAGCATCTCTGTGCCATGGGATGTGCCATATTAGAATTGGGTCTACCATATCTGTTATACTTGATCTTAAACATTGATCTGTCACTAGAGAAAACATTCCACGCCTTCTAATTTTAATTCCTGAGGAAAACTGACTAATATTAACTCAAAAAGTTTATTGTCTCTCATGCCTTCAGTTTTCATAGCATAAATAAAACTACTCATGTAATTTTTAGATTTATAATGTTTACCGTGAAATGATGGATTAGCATTCATTTGACTAAACTGTGGACAGTCTACATTATTTTTAAAATTATTCATTAAAACTTGTGCAGGGCATATCAATCTTTTCTCAGAATTCCTTGGTGTATAATGATAGAGAAATTTCTCATTTAAAAAGAATGCATTTAAACTTCAACATCTATCTCTAAATGTTCAGAGATTTGGCAGTCACAGTTGAAGAGTTTACCTAGAATTTAATAATTCCTTGTTAAAGTACATTTTATGATCATAAAAATTAAGAAATATTTCTACTCTGAATTTTATTTGAATGATATTTTGTCATAATAATAATTGATGATTTTTTATTAAGCAATCTTCTTTTCTATAATAAATACTTTATGTAATTCTCATAATAAGATTTTGAGGTAGGTCCCTAATCTTCCAGATACAAAATTTTCAGTTCAGAGATGTAGATGATTTGTCCAAGATCACACAGCTTGTCAGGGGAGGACCTAGGATTTGAATTCTCCTGTCTTTCCTCAGGCTCTTAATATCTACCCTGGGCTGCATTTACACTGCTAACATTGTCACCCAAGACTTCTGTAGTCTAGTTACTAACTACACTTTAATATGTATTAATGTGTACATCTGCAAGGTGCTTTTGAAATGAGAATTGATAAGTCTGGTTTGTTCATGTGTAGCTTTCATATTCTCTAAATTAAAAGAGCTGAAAAGTAGCAAAACTGGACAGTCCAAGCCAAGTATTTTTATTTATTTTTTTAATTTTTATTAAATCATAATTGTATACATTAGTGCAATCATGGGGCACAATGTGCTGACTTCATATACAATCTGAAATATTTTCATCGAACTGTTAAACATAGCCTTCATGGCATTTTCTTAATCACAATACGTAGACATTGGTATTCTGCATTTAGTAAGTTTCACCTGTACCCTTCTAAGATGCACCATAGATGTGATCCCACCAATCACCCTACCTCCACCCATCCTCCCCCCTCCCCTCCCTTTCCCTTTCCCCCATATTCTTGTGCTATAATTGGGTTTTAACCTTCATATGAAAGCTATAAATTAGCTTCATATTAGGGCTTAGTATATTGAATACTTTTTCTTCCATTCTTGAGATACTTTGCTAAGAGGAATATGTTCCAGCCAAAGCCAAGTATTATGATTCTCAGTTCAATGCCCAACCTCCCCCCAGCTTACCTTTTCCATGTATTTGGACATTTAGAAGAATTAGAAGAATATGCATGAGCACATTGTAATGGCTGTTTTTATGTGTCCACTTGTCTGGATCATAGGGTGCCCGCTGAGCTAAAAGTACTTTTTGTGTGCTTATAAGGATGTTTTCAGATGCGACTCACATTTGAATTGTTAGACTGAGTAAATCAAATCACTTTCCCCAATGTTGGTGGCAATGCATGTCTATTGAAAATATGAATAGCATACAATATTGGAGAAAGGGAGAATTTGTTCTCTTGACCTGACTGCTTGAGCAGGGACATGCATTTTCTCCTGTCCTCAACCTGAGATTTGCACCACATGTGTCTCTGTTTCTCAGGCTTTCAAACTTACACTGTACCACCTTCCTCCCTGGATGAGGGAAGATCATGGCTTCGTAACTGCCTAAGCCAATTACTTATATTAAGTCATATATAGGTGTGTGTTATATTAGATATAGATAAAGATCTATATTAGATATAGATAGAAAGATACCTATGTATAGAGAGATGATAGATAGATGTCCATTTGGCTATCTTTTTCTAGAGATCTCTTATTGATTCTTCTTTGGAGACTCATGACTGATTCATCTACACACAGACACACACACAAACCAGCTATACATAATAGCGATGCCTTTAAAGTTCCATTAAAAAGAGACATTAAATGTTAGTAATGCTCTAGTTGAACCCTTAAACTAGATTAAACTGGCATAAATTCAAAGAATTTCCCTATTTTTCCCTGGGATGTGAGACTTTTTAGATAATAGATCAATTGATGTTGTTAAAAAGATTTTTTAAAGGTTATTATCAATACATGATTCCATACATGTGATGAAAATGAATCAACACTTTTTAACTTAAACTTACTAACAAAAAAAGAAGCTATTTTTTCTTCAGGTCATATTCAAGGTCATTTGAGACTCATTCGCTCAGTACAAGCAGAATGCTTGCTCAGATTTACTCCTAGACTCTCCAAGTCTGTGTTTGCTGGTGAAGAACATGGACTGCATACAGATGACTTCACCTCTGCAGCACAGAATTTAAATCAGGCAAACAAGAAGCCAGTCAGTCACCAAAATACATGTTAATCTGCCTCTGGAACAAGCCCACAGGCTGACTAAATATTTTGGTTGTATCAGAATTCCACCAATATCAAACAACTTCAAATAAGGCTACAGTTAAAAGCACCTAATTTTATCAAACTACTCTTGCATTTATTATGAGTTCTGCTCATCTTTTGTTTACATTTTCATTAAAGAATAATTAACATCCAACAAAATGTATGTTTAAGTATTCAGTTTGATACATTTTGACAGAAATTTGTACCTGTGAAAGTATCACTACAACCAAGATAATGAACCATTCATCCACCCTTAAAGCTTCCTCAAAATCCTTCCTAATCTCTGCCTCCTGCCCTCTCTGTTCTTCTTCCTATAGACAACTAAAGATCTGCTGTCACTATAGATTAGTTTACATTTTCTAGAGTTTCTATAAATGAAAATATGCAATGTGTTCTCTTTTTGTCTGACTCCATTCACTCGACAAAATTATGTAGTTACCTCTATTTCAGCATTTATATTACTGTATCTAGGAACAAGTCATTATTTGTGAATATAGTTCCATTATATGGGTATACCACATGCATTCAGCTATGCATCTGCTGATGAACATTTCCAATTTTTGCCTTTTACAAATAAAAGTTCTAAGAACATTTGTATACAAGCCCTTATTTTTGAGTTCTAAAAGATCTTTATCTGAATACTAGTCTGTTATCAGATGTACGCTTTGTAAATATATTTTTCTCAGCTGGTAGATTATCTTTTCATTCTTATAATAATTTCATTTGAAGACCAGATGTTTAATGTTGATGAAGTCCAGTTTGTTAAGTTGCTCTTTGGAAAAGATCATGCTTTTGGAACAAATCTTTGCTTAATCCAAGGTCAAAAAGATTTCTCTCATTTATTTTTCCAGAAATATATGTATAAAGTTTAAAATTTTACATCTAGGCCTATGGTCCATTTTGAATTAATTTTTACATGATAAGAGAAATGAAGTCCACTACTTTTTTTTTTTTTTTTTTTTTGTATCTCAGTATCCAGTACCTTTAACGGGAAAAACAAACAATTTTTCAGCTTAATCAAAAATCAGTTGTCCTTATACGGGTGGGTCGAATTCTGGAATTGATTCTGCTTCACTGATCTACTTATCTTGATGCCAGAATCACACAGTCTTGGTTATGGTAGTTTTCTAATAAGTTTTGACATTAGGTGATACTAACTCCAAATTTGTTTCTCATTTTCAAGTAAGTTTTGGCTATTCCAATTTCTTTGCATTTCAATATGAGTTTCATAACTTGTTAATTTCTACAAAAAGTCTACTAATATTTTTACTGAAATTATTGTAAATCTTTAGATGAATTCAAAGATACTTCCCATCTGAACAATATTGAGCCTTCTGATCTTTAAATTCAGGTATTAAAATCTTCCTTAATTTAGATCTTTATTTTCTCCTGACAATGTTTGGTAGTTTTCAGGTATGTCTTTCACACACTTGTTAGATTTATCTTTAATTATTTCATAATTCCTGATGCTATTCATAAACAGAATATTACAATTTAGACTTCAAATTGTGGTGGATTGTCTGAGCTCAGGAGTTCATGACCAACCCAAGCAAAAGTGAGACCCCGTCTCTAAATTGTGGCAGGCTCCTATAGTCCCAGCTACTGGGCTGGCTGAGGCAATAAAATTGCTTGGTGGTGGTGGGGTCTCCTGTAGTCCTAGCTACTGGGGATGCTGATACAAGAAAATTGCTTGAGCACAAGAGTTTGAGGTTGCTGTGAGGTATGACTCCACAGTACTCAACCCCAGGGTGAGTGAGTGAGACTCTGTCTCAAAACCTAAAAAATAAATAAATAATAATTCTTTAAGTATTATTCCTTTTTAATATCTGTTGAGTCTATAATGATTTCATCTCCCTCTAGTTTGGGTAAATTGTGTCTTCGATCTCTTCCTTATCAAATTCTAGGGGTTAATTAATTTTATTGATTTTCTCAAAGAGTCAGTTTGAAGTCTTGAATTATGGGGAGGAAGTATTAAAACATGGAAGGAGATAAAAAGATAAGTAAAACTTAGATATACCAAGTCTACAGCCCTAACTTTTCTAAAATAAAAACATTTTTAAAAATAAAAAAAAATCCACATTTCCAAAGATCACTTGAGCTTACTAATAAGAGGTACCTGAGTGTATGGTTACAGGCAATGAATTCTGGAACCGTTGCCTGTGTTTGTGTCCTGTCTCTGCCTCTTACTAGCAATGGGATCTTAAGCTTACTAATCTTTCATGTCTTGGTTTTCTTATCCATAAAACACAAGTAATAATATCACCTAGCCCATAAGAAGTTAGTATGGTTAAAATACAACACATGTAAGTGTTAACTCTTATAAAACAAAGGATCTCAAAATTATCTACCCCACCTTAACATATGAAATATAGGCATTTAATATTGCAAATAAGCACCATTTTGCCAAGAGAGAAACAAAGTTCCAAAGAGAGCTAAAGCAGCTATAGAGAAAGAGTTGGTATTTGAAAAGCACATTCATATCCTAAGATGTGCATCTCTCAGTTGAACATGTCTCTAGCAGGCTTATGAGTGCTGTTTATAGTGGGAAATCTTCCTATCTCATAAGCCTGAACACTGATGGAAGTATCCTTCCTTGACTCTCAAGAATAGACCTAATTTCAAATTACTATGTTCTGTTCTCAAAGGCCACCAATGTGTCCCTCGCATATGAACATTCCAAGATTGCTTCACTGTCCACGACAGGCATCAAAACACACACTTGTTTTTTGCTCCCAAAGTGTGAGTGTCTCATTCAAAAATTGTATTAAGGGAATGAGAAAAGTGAGGCTTTTAGAAGAGGCATAACTTTTTTTCCTTTCACAAGGCAGAGCTCGTTGGATTCAGGTTTTCCATAGGGGGAAATAAGTCTTTACATAAATCATTAATGAAAATAAAAACATAGAATCTCTTAGGAGCTTCACAAACTTCAGGGCACCAAACAAGAAGAGGAACATGATCAGGAATTCGGCATTCTCACTGTTCTCTAAGTTGTGTGCGCAGAGCAGGATGAATACATGTATCTTTGACCTGAATCCCAAGAGGCCTGCCACTCTGATTCTGCAACACCCCTGCTCATGCTGGAGAACTTCATATGCCTCAGACTCTGAGCCTGCTTAACAGGAACAGAGGATCACGACACACCAGTTGTCATAAAAGTTCAGCTTCATGTGATATTCTTACTATTTTGTTTTAAAATCTATTGAGTAAAAGTGCAAAACAAATACCTAAGTGCTAGAGGCCTCTCCTGACTGTAAATTCTGTGTGTTTTGGACTGATGTGCACCATTCAATCTGGTGAGGGATTTGTAAATCTGAAAAATATGGAAGCTAGATAGAAGCATGCTCATTTAGTCAGTAGAATGATCCTCGCTGTCACTTGATGAATGATATCTGCAGTGCAAATCTCCCTGAGAAAGAAAACGGGTTTGGGTTTATTCATATGTGTGAGTGATTATAACTGGTCATACCACACCTCTCTAATCTAAGTAGAGGGAGCAATCCCCATGAGCTCCCACAACATTTTCCTCAACACGTAGCCATCATTTCCTTTTATCTGTCCTTGAAAATAAAGCAATGATGTTTCCCCTTTATTTTATGTCTGAAAGAATATACTTATTTTATGTAATGACAGCTGAAGTCTGTCTCTTGAAACTCAAGCCTGAATTTTAATTGTCTTAATTGAGAATTAATCTGATTTTCTCCCCCACAAGGGAGAGAGTTTTTACTGCTTTATGTTAATTTTTTAAAGAGTAAAAAAAGAATAAGAATTTTGGACTAATATGGCACATTGTTCAAGTTGGAGAGGGGACATTCAACCAAAGATGATTTATTCAAACTCTTGGAAAAGATGCTTCATTTTTCCCACCTCTGTTAGAAGTAGTAGGCTTTCTTCTCTTTCTGTTGTCAAGGACCAGGACACAAACATATCTGCTTCATTCCAAACTTCAGTGTATACATAAGTTCCTCCTGGAACTATACATAAGTTATTATTAATCTCTTGCATCTAGATAAATTTTTTGCCTTTGCACTTGTCCCATCTCCAAAATGAGATAATGAAAACCAGAAGTTCTGGTGGCACATCCTCATCATTTACAATATCTTGACAGTCTTTCATGCATTTATTGATTGACATGCGTTAATCCTTGCATTTTTATTCGGAACTGGGTTAGATCCAGAGAATTTAAGAATGTTTCAAGGTATTCTGTCTGGTGATCAGAGGCTCACAGTCAAAGAACAGACTTTATTTATTTATTTATTTATTTATTTTGTAGAGACAGAGTCTCACTTTGTCACCCTCAGTAGAGTGCCGTGGCGTCACACAGCTCACACCAACCTCTAACTCCTGGGCTTAGGTGATTCTCTTGCCTCAGCCTCCCAAGTAGGTGGGACTACAGGCACCTGCCATAACGCCTGGCTATTTTTTGTTTGTTTTGCAGTTCACCAAGGCTGGGATTGAACCTGCCACCTTCGGTATATGGGGTTGGCACCCTACTCTCTGAGCCACAGGAGCCACCCGAACAGACTTTATAATAAGGAGAATAAGTACCTATCAGAGCTTCGATCTCTACTGTAAATGTTTTGAACAAAAGAAATAAAATCACTACCCTAATGGAGCATATATGCTACTGACAAACTTTAAAACATAAATTATATGTGTATCAGAAAGATATAAGTTCTGTGAATAAAAATAAAGCAGGTAAGGGGAACAGAGGAAGCTAAAGGAGTGCAAATTTAAATAAGGTCTAAAAAGAGTCCAAAGGTGTTCATACAGAGGCAAATATCTATAGGACACCAGAGAGCCAGCTAAGGGGATCTGTCAGTGAAAAGTGTTCTCAGAAGAAGAAAACATAACGTGTGCAAAGGCCCTGAGGCCAAAGTGTGATTAGTGCATTGATGACGAAGAAGGAAGCCAGTATGCCTGGGTCAGCGTGATCAAAGGAAGAAAGCACACTATTCATGTTTTTTTGGTTTTTTTTAGTCATTATAACTGACTTAAACTAAGAGGGGCTTCATTGGAATGATATAAACAGAAAAGTGATCTTGTTAGCTTTGAAGGACTCATGGTGGCTGCTATGCTGAGAAAAGACTGTAAGATGGGGTAAAATCAGAGACGTTACTTAGATCATCGCAGTAGTCCAGATAAGGGGGAGAAGAGCTAGGGTTAATGCAACGTAAATGGACCTATGAAAACGTGGTTAAATTCTGGATTTATTTCTCAGGTGTAGCCAAGATGATTTCAATACAAAGCGGATGTGGGGTGTGAGAAAGAGAAGAGCCAAGAACAACCCTGAGCATTTGGCCTGAGCTCCTGGAATGATGTTGTTTCCACTTATTGAGATGAGGAAAGTTGTAATTGTTGCAGTGGGAATGGGGGAAGATCAGGAGGTCAGTTTGGCTTTGTTACTCATCCTAGCAGAAATGTCAAGTAGGAAATTGAACAAATGAGGCTAAATTCAGGGGAGAAGTCTGGACTGCAGAGATACATTTGGAAGTTGTTGGCATTTGGATGGAATTTAAGGACCTGAAACTTGACACTATCACCATGGGAGTGAGTGTACATAGAGAAAAGGACTTACACAACTTCAGGACTGGACTGCCTCCAAAATATATATATTAGTCTCTCTGTGTGTGTGTGTGTGTGTGTGTGTGTGTGTATGCTTATTTTAGTTGCTAAACCTTTGAAGATTGATACTTCTGCCAAAGAAAAAGTGGACTACTAGAAAAGAGAAATTAATTAAGAACAAAGACAAAATGACAGCCTAAATTTGTATTATTTGATGCAACAGACACACGAAACTAAAAAAATCAAAAGCATAGTGGAGGAAACAATTACCAAACAACACACTAGTCATTGAAATTATGCATATAGGGAATTAATAAGATAAGAGTTGTGCCCTTGTAACACTTAACTCTATAGAAATTGTAACTTAATAAATCATTAGGAATCAAATAGGGATTTCACATTTTCAATATCCCAATACAAATGTTGAACTTACACTAGAGATATTAATAAGTAACTTTTTGAAGTGACACATGAAATTGCTTCTTGCTTGCTAATCCAGGGAATCTAAATTGGATTGATAATGGGAGTACTTATTGAGGAAAATGATACTAAGTGATTTCTACGTTGTGTTTTACTGTAACTTATGGCAGAACAGGTGAGTTGATAGGAATGGAAGAAAGTAATTTAAAGCAAATTCTGTAGGTTCAGAACATTTACTTAAAACTTTTATCCTCAATGAAACAAGGGTAGTCATATATTCAATATCTGTCTTCAATTCTTCAACAGTACCCATTTTCAACAACCTATCCTAAATGTTTTAGTTGATTTAAATTATCTTTGTTCACCCTTATTGAAGTGTGATTGACAAACAAAATTGTATATACTTACAGTGTACAACATGATGATTCGATAAACCTATGCATAATGAACTGATTATTGCAATCAGGTTAATTAGTTAATTAACACATCTATTACTTCACATAGCTAGCTTTATTTATTTTATTTTATTTTATTTTGGTGATAACACTTAAGATCTACTTTCTTAGTAAATTACAAATATAAAATACAATTATCTTTCAGTAAATTAACTTTTAATAAAAGATAGGAATTCAGACTTTATGTAACTTTTCAGTTGACTAATTAAAGTTAAAATATCACACATTCCAACATGGTCTTATTGTGCGTGGCTGGTGCACAGCTCACACCACTGTCACTCACCACGAGGTCAAGCACACCCAAACTGGTCTGTACCTGACCAGACCAGGAATACTGAAGAGACCACTGGCTGCAGATGTGAATGAAGGAACTATGTCACATTGCTCTAAATGTCCCCATATCTGTCCTTGTCTTGTCATGAACTGGCAGCAAACAGCTGCAGACCAGCATCAACTAGTGAGTGACCATGGTTCAGCACTGGCCTATGTGAAAAGCTGGGCACTGCACAACTTCAGGGAATACCAAGTATGCAGACATCTCTGAGGATTTCCCCCTGGTGTTAATCAGTGCAGCCCCTTATAGGGTTCAGAGCTGAACACTGCGAGCCTGCAATGTTGAGAGTTCAGGTTGATAAGAAGTTCATGGACAGGATCAACGTAAAAAAGGAAGAGCCAACCCAGGAGGATGTGGTATCCTGGAAGGCAAGTGCTCCACTAGGTCAACTGCTGTTTAGAGGGAAAGCAGCGCAAGGCCCAAGAGATGACATACACATTTTGCAGCATGGTCCTTGATGACTTACTGGGGAGATACATACACAGCATGCTTAGAAAGCTCAGTGAAAAGAACTATCAAGCAGATCAGTTCCCAGATGCAATTTTCAGAGAGGAGCTATTTAAATGGGCTCTGAGCGTTTTATGAGCACTGACTGTTTTGACAATGGAGGACCAAATGACTTTCTGGAAGGAGGTGCCTTCACAAGGCAGTAAACCATGGAGTGTTGATGCCTTTTGAAGACCAATTGCTCAATTCCCAGACTACATTCACCCCTAGGTTCAGCTTTCACCCTCTCTGTGTGCCCGCTGCACTTAGTGTCCCGCTGCCAGGTGCCACTGACTGGCATTTACCTTATTTTGCTGCTATTCTTAATCTGAGCCTATGGGAGGGCTGTCCCCTCACTGTGTGCAGGATGGAGCTTGGCATCATGCACGTGTCTAATTTATATCAATTGCTGGGATGAAAAAATTTTAAGTGTGTGCCTTTGCTTTTGATTTTTGTTTTTTGTTCTGGAATTAAATAATAGCTGTGTACCTTAATGCATTTATGGGGTAGAATGTGCTGGTTTTATATACAATTTGAAATACTTACAACAAACTGGTTAACATAGCCTTCACTGCACTTTCTTAATTATTGTGTCACTAAGTGTAGCGTATAAATGTCTTTGATTTTGCTTTTAATGCTTAGCATAAAGATAAATCTTTATTTACATATACAAAGAAATGAATTGGGAAGATGCTTCTAGAAGTGGTCTTAGGGAATGAGCCTTATCCCTCTGATTCCAGCACTCTCACCAACTACAAATCCTAGGGTTGGCGTTTTCCCCCAGACGGAGTGTAACTACCATGGTCTTTTCTTTCCGCAGCCTCACACTTTACAAATTCTTGATTGCTGCTGCTGCAATACTGAAAAGCAAGTCAGAAAAACATCTCACTGACTGAGTCAGGTCTGCCAGTTCACCAGAAACACAGCTAAGGCCTTTCAGGGGAGAGAGTGTCAAGGGGCTGCTGGGCTCCAGCATTCACGTCCAAATGGGCTTTACGCAGCCCTAGTGGTATTTTGCCACCTCCCACCAGGAAGAAGTGAGTCAGGGTGGCTGGTTGTTAAGACCAAAGTGCATCAAGAATCAACACCCATCTCCTGTTTTCTTTTATCTTAGCAAAAGGAGAGATGTAAGATATTTTTCACAATAAGACTAACTGCTGTTGAGGGTGTTGTAAGGGTGAAATGCTTGCTATAAATGTTCATCGGCCTTGGCTGTGACCTCAGAGTGGTCACAGGGAGCTGTGGGGGTGGGCAGCATGGCCTCCTCCTCTTTTTTGTCTACCTGAGAAAGGTGTAGGCTGCGCTCCATGGCCCTGAAGGTCCATGGCAGCCCGGGCAGTGGTGATGTCTCATCTCTGTCCTTTCCATAATTATTTGTGGTGGTGTGGGCTCGATTATCTTGACATTTAAATGCTGAGTAATTTTCTCAAAACATTCACACTCTGAGGGATGAATGCAATTTCAGCTCTGCTTCAGACCACGATGTAAATGAAGCAACCACCACATGTAGGGGGCCGAGAGCCAGTGGGGGTTGGGGGGCTCAGAAAGTACAAGTCAAAAGCTTCTTTGATAAATTAAACTGTTTTGTGAGCCCCACAGTGATACTCGAAATTTGCTAGTATCATTGCTGGAAGCTGGAGACTCAGAAGGAGACTTCTGAGACCAGATGACCGGCAGGAGCCCCTCGGGACACCTGCAGCAGCTGGCAAGAAGGGCTGAAGCCATGTAAAGCATGACCTCGCTTTGATTGACATTTCAGCTGTAAGATCTGGAGAAGAGCATCTAGTCTTCAGCCGGCGGTGGGGGCTGGGGGGAAGGAACAGCCTTCCCACTGAGAAAGAAAAGAAAACAAGATTGTTTTGCAGCCTTAACTGTGGGCTCAGCCCAACCCTACTGAAGGCTGTGAAGGAACATCCAGCCCTGAGGCTGACTGCTAGAAAAACAGCAGATGTGGCTGGGGATTGTCAGACAATAGAGAGGGTGAGTCTTTGCAGCAGTCCTGGGCCAGGTGTAGTGACCAGTACATGGGGCCTGGGACTGACATGGAATGAGGGTGGTGCCTGAGCCCAGCCTCACATCTGGATTAGGAGGGACTCCAGCAGAACCACAGATCCAGTCAAACCATTCACCAAGGAAAAGAGCATGCCTCCCAGCAGCTGGGGGAAATCTTTGTTACCAGAGCCTGGAAGTTCCTCCAAAGAGCCCAAGGACTACTAGTGGGAGGACCTTCTAAAAATAGCCAATCTGTCCAGCTTGCAGCTCCAGCTCATTATCAGAACCCCATCCCCACCCCAAGAAATCAAAATGCCTTTACCCACATAATCTGTTTGAGGGTTTTCATTAGCAACAGTCACCATCTCTGTATCTTTCCTGTTCTGATGCCTGTGATTCCATCTGAAACATCTTTGTAAATGGAGTTGGGCAATAGGATGCATACGTTCTATTACTTTTGCCCAAATAGGTGTCCACTGTTCATTGTATGAACATTAACTGAGCAGTTAATCAGCACCAGGCTTGACTCTGGAAAGGTAGTGGTAACTGGGACTCTGATGGCCTGTGAAGCTTTCCGTGAAGGGCCAGGAAAAGAAAGAAGATTATGGAAGGGTGATTTACAGAGTGATAATGCCCATACTCAAGGGACACATGTGGTGCTTGCCCTGTGGAGGATGTAATGAAACATCCTGGAGAAGGGCGAGTGTGAGCAGGAGGTTAGTGAGCTGGGCCTGGACTCCAGAGTGAGATGTCCCCAGCTACGGAGTCGGGGAGCGCAGGGGGGCCAGCAGGAAATCCCATGTAGTGGGATCAGCACAGGCAAAGTAACGCTGGCCTGAAATGTTGACATTTGCCTATGTGAGTTAATGAGGAGTCACCACCATGAGCTTGGACTGACCAATCGCCAGCATCCCAGAAACCAGTCCTCCAGTTCTGCAGAAACCACATAAAAGGACCAAACAAAAGAACAAATAGGGCAGTGCCTGTGGTTCAGTGAGTAGGGCGCTGGCCCCATATACCAAGGGTGGCGGGTTCAAACCCGGTCCCTGCCAAACTACAACAAAAAAATGGTCAGGTGTTGTGGCAGGCACCTGTAGTCCCAGCTGCTTGGGAGGCTGAGGCAAGAGAATCACCTAAGCCCAAGAGCTGGAGATTGCTGTGAGCTGTGACGCAATGGTACTCTACCGACGGTGATAAAGTGAGACTCTGTTTCAAAAAAAAAAAAAAAAAGAACCAATAGATGGGAGCTACCAGGTGCCAGATCTAGAACCCACCTGTCTTGTCGCTGCGGGTAATTCAGGCTCTATAGCCCCTCCTGGGCAGGAGAGAGAAGAAGAAAGAAGTAGAAATAACCACGTACATCAAAAGCAGAGTTGTTTTTATACAGAAGCAAATTGTGGGGAAGGAGGTTGTTGCTTTGCTTTAGCCAAATCTGTAAGAGGAAAATGGAACTCTTAGGGAATGAAGAAATGATGATAAGTTAAAAAAAAAGAAAATAAGATTTGCCTTCTTTCAAACCACAGAGCATACAACTGAGAGTGGAGAAGCTAGAAGGAAATGAAGCTGGAAATCTAAGCAAAAGGCAGATTAAGGCTATGCGGGCCATGCTAGGGAGCACGGATTTAACTCTGCACACCCGAGAGCTTTTGAAGAATTTTAAGCAGGAAATTGGCATTACCACATCTATGTTTTAGAAAGATTACCTAGGCTTCAGTGCAGTTGGATGGATGTGAAGGTAAAAGACTGGAATTGATGAAATGAGACTGCCCAGCGTTGTTTCTATAATCCAGGAAAGAGAAATCTGATAGCTAAAATAAATCGTAGGGATATTACAAAGGTGAAATGTGGAGCCTGACTGGATAGTTGGGGTGAAAATGAAGAGGTCCTGGGTGACTCTGAGATTTCCAGTCTGGGCAGCTGGTTGCAGGCTGGAGTATCTCACTGACTGTGCTGGGGAACCCAGAGGAGGAGCGGGTCTGGGTGCACAAGATACCCGTGGGGCATCCAGGCGGGAGGTCCAGATGTCCACTACACGGGTGGATCTGTGTCTGGTGCTCAGAAGAGAAATGTAGGCTGGAGATAGAGACTGGGAGACATGGAAAGATAGGGGTAGCAAGGAGGAAAGTCACACAGGACATCACTGTTGAGACCAACAGCCCGGATGAATCTAAAGTGGGCTGTGTGTAGAACTCAGGAAAGGAGATGGGTTTGAAACTGGGAGCGTGTTCTAAAATGCTGAGTTCAGCAGCAAAGACTAGAAGGTAAAAGACAGAAAAGTCTTTTTTGGCAACTCTGTGGTTACTGCTGCCCTTGGCAGGAGGAGTTTTAGCCCTAGCTAAAACTGAGAGCTAGATTAAAGTAATCAAGGAGTGAACAGGAAGGGAAGAGGCAACAGGCAGGAAGGGAACAGGCAGAGAAGGGCAGAGGTGAAGGTGCCCCCAGTGGGGTTCTGAGCTGCAGGAGAGACTGAAGAACCTGAATTTCTTATATATAACTTTTATTTTTTTTGAGACAGAATGTCAAGCTGTCACCCTGGATAGAGCGCTGTGGCGTCATAGCTCACAGTAACTTCCAACTCTTGGCTCAGTTTTTTTAATTTTAGGAGAAATAGGGTCTTTTGGAGAGATAGAGCTTTTGCTCAGGATGGTCTTGCACTTGTGAACTCAAGCTATCTACCCACCTTGGCCTCCCAGAACACTAGGATTCTAGATGTGAGCCACCTCCCCTGCCTACGCCCCCATTTTTAAGATGGAAGGATAAGTGTATATGTGTGCATAATCAGTAGGTGTATGGTCAGATTTGTCTATTTTATCTGTTGGAGCTTTGGATAGAGCCAATTCCTATAGAAGCACATTCCAGAGCAGAGACAGGTACTCTTCTTTTCATGTGGGGGAGGAGGAAGGGAAGGATGGCTGCGTACACTTGTGTGTGAATTTAACAGAGTGGAGCAGAGGCTAAGGGATGCCCAGCCTGATTTCCTCTGTTTCCTATACTAGTCAAAAGTTTATCATCAATTACAAGTCTTCCATTTCCCGTTAATGTTCATCCTGATCTTATAAAGCATGTAACACAAAATGCCACAAAAGCCTTCGTGATTTATCTTTTACCTAATTGTACCTGAGGAGTCTTTCTCAAGAATAGCAGATTGCTAAGAAGAATATGTTCCATCACTCTATCCATGTAAGCATAAAAGAGGGAAAGTCTCCATCTTTTTAAAGCTACATAGTATTCCATGGTGTACATATACTATAATTTATTGATCCGTTCCTGGGTCAATGGGCACTTGGGCTTCTTCCATGACTTAGCAATTATAAATTGGGCTGTAATAAGCATTCTGGTGCAAATATCTTTGTCATAAAGTGATTTTTGGTCTTCTGGATATATTCCTAGTAGAGGAATTGCAGGGTCAAATGGCAGGTTTATTTTTAGATCCCTAAGGAATCTCCAAACATCTCTCCAAAAGGAATGTATTAGTTTGCATTCCCACCAGCAGTGCAGAAGTGTTCCCTTTTCTCTACATCCGTGCCAACATGTAACGTTTTGGGACATGTTCTTCTTAGCAAAGTATCTCAAGAATGGAAGAAAAAGTATTCAATGTACTCAGCCCTACTATGAAACCAATATATAAGCACCCACACTTCCATATGAAAGCCATAACCCAACTACAGCCCAAGATGAAGGGGAAAGAGGAGAGAGAGGGGATGGGAGGGAGAGGATCGGTGGAGGAAGGGTAATTGTTGGGACCACACCTATGGTGCATTTTACAAGGGTACATGTTAAGTCTACTAAGTGTAGAGTATAAATGTCTTAACACAATAATTAAGAAAGTTCAGTGATGGTGGTGCCTATGGCCCAGCAAGTAGGGCACCAGGACCCGTAAACTGAGGGTGGTAGGTTCAAACCCAGCCCTGGCCAAACTGCAACAAAAAATAGCCGGGTGTCATGGCGGACACCTATAGTCCCAGCTACTCTGGAAGCTGAGGCAAGAGAATTGCCTAAGCCTAAGAGCTGGAGGTTTCTGTGAGCTGTCACGCCACAGCACTCTACCAAGGGTGATAGAGTGAGACTCTGTCTATACTAAAAAAAAAAAAAAAAAAAAAAAAAAAGTGCAGTGAAGGCTATGTTAACCAGTTTGATGAAAGTATTTCAAATTGTATATAAAACCAACACATTGTACCCCATAAATACATTAATGTACACAGTTATAATTTAATTAAAAAAATAGCAGATTGGTGAGAGTAAGTAAAATCAATATGTCAGTTATTTGGGGAAAGCAAACTCTATACCCTGATATCAACCCAAAGGAAATGCACATGAACATGTATTCACATCCACAGTTCTAAGACACTGGTAGACACTCTAAGAGTTATATTTAAATTTTAAGCACTTCTGACCTCTATCAAAAATAAATCTTATCAAACCCATTCAGACTCAGCCTTAGCCTATAGATCTCTAAACATCTTCCTTAGCAGGGAATCAGCAATAATCATAAAGATAAAAATTGGCACTAGGACAACCAGAACAGAATCCGGTTGAGCCTCTCATAGGTGGGAACTGTGTCTTTTCCATTTCTATATTCCAGAGGCAACTCAACTAAGTGAACTTTATGTTTGTTCATTAAAGAATGAGAAATATGTAAAACTATAATTTTTTATATAACTATAAAACTCTTTATAAAACTGTTTTCCGGTAACTCCGCTGAGATATGGTAAGGTCCTTACAAGTGAAGAAGGGGCCACAGATTTCAAAAATATTTAGAAGTAGATGGGGCAATTTGGAGCAGCCAGGAGAGATGACAGGGACTGCAAAGTTTAGGGTATTGGGTGAGGTTGTGCCACTCATTTAATTTCCAATGAATAGGGGGAAACTATTAGTTAACAGATTAAATTGGTAGGCCCCTTATGTGTTAAATGCTGCTTCTTTGGAAACTTTGGGGATCCGTGTCCCAGGTAGCAGAGGTGATCCTTTAGGGGAGTGATTTAGCCACCTCTGTCTGAGAGTCTTCCCAATGGACAATTTCTACCTCACAGTGCTCTTTGTGGCATGATACAACTTAGGTTAACGTCTTCATTAATCATGAAAAGGTCTGAAGGCATGCAAACAGTGAGTGTTTAGTGAAGACAGACTAAGCTTATTGTGAATTTGAAGAGTAGTTTAATTATTATTTTTTGCTCAGTAAAAATAAAGATTAATTTTCATCATATCTTGTTTTGGATATCTGTGTGTCTGAACAAGATTTGTTTACAATTCACACTATTCATACTATTTTTTTCCATTTAGAATATGAATCCCTCTCCTCACTTATTCATATTTATTATTTACTTATTTTACAAATAAGAATTGTATATATTTATTGGGTACAGCATGGTGTTTTGAAATAACATGTATAGTAGAATGGCCAAAACTATGCATTACCTCACAGACTTACAATTCTTCTGTGTGGTGAGAACACTCAAAATCTACTCTCTTAGTGCCTGGCATGTAGTTGCCATCCAATAAATATTTGTTGAGTGGCGACTGAATTAACAATATCAGTTTCAAGCGCTCTTCTGGTCCCCATAAAATACCCTCCAAATTAGAATTTAGTCCATGTATCAGAAGCCAAGCATTTGAATGTGGAATGATCACATTGGCAGCCGGGTGGAGCACCAGCAGTGAAGCTGATGATACTCCAGAAGCAAAAAATTGTGAGTCCTCCACTAGGGGGGTGCTATTCACCTTTATGGAAACCTACACTCTAGTCTACTAAACCCTACCTCCATTATCTCATTTAATTCTCCCAATGACCTTGACAGGTATGTGTTACTTTCTTTATGTGTTATGGGTATGGGCAAAACGTTTAAAGAAGTGTCATATTCTTCCCCAGTAATTTGGTTTATAAATGTCATTGCCAGGATTTAAAACCAAGATTGTCAGCTTCTCAGAAAGTCTTCACCATTCGATGGCACAAGAGAAGAATACTGGCTGTGAAAGGAATTAATCAAGAGAGGCTTCTTGGCAAAGGATGGTTTGCAGCCAGTTTAACCAGACTAGATCTCTAATAAGGGCTGACATTGATCAAGGGCTTATTATGTTCCAGGCCCTGCTTTATGTATATTCACTCATTTAATTCTCGTAATACCCTGATGGACATTCATGAAATAAGTGCTTTATCATCTCCATTTTATGGTGAGAAAATCAAGGCTTAAATAGCATAAGTACTTTATTTTAAGGTTATGTAACTAGAAAACTGAGGATCTAGGATTTAAGGGCAGCTTGTACCAGAGCACATGCTCTTGACCATGACATAGCACTTCCTGCAGTAAGTATCCACTAACAGTCAGTTTACATTGACTTGTCTATTGTACAAGGAGAGCTTGTTAACTTATATATTAGTCAGCTCCCACTGTTCATAGCCAAGTGTGAACCTAAGAGGATATTCTCTGAACAATAGAGGATATTCCCTGAACACCACCAACAAAAGTCTTATGACTTTGATTAAAGAATGCCAAGTAATAGCATTCTCCTTGTCTTTGCTCCATCAGCCCAGAAGCTTTCA
Organism: Perodicticus potto; assembly: GCA_963574655.1. Classification (NCBI taxonomy): domain Eukaryota; kingdom Metazoa; phylum Chordata; class Mammalia; order Primates; family Lorisidae; genus Perodicticus; species Perodicticus potto. The sequence continues at coordinate 20,866 of CAUYRH010072134.1, forward strand.
CCAAGAAAAAGCTCTCAGGCTCCATGCCCATTGCGCAGTGGTTAAGGCGCCAGCCACATACACCGAGGGTGATGGGTTCAAACCCAGCCCAGGCCACAAAAAATAGCTGGGCATTGTGGCAGGCACTTGTAATCCCAGGTGCTTGGGAGGCTGAAGCAAGAGAATCACTTAAGCCCAAGAATTTGAGGTTGCTGTGAGCTGTGACACCATTGCACTCTACTGAGGGTGACATAGTAAGACTCTGTCTCAAAAAAAAAACACAAAAAGAAAAAAAGAGAAGAAAAAGCTCTTGACATTATCTGTTCTGTGAAATAAATTTTGTACAAATGCTATGTCATTTTTTTAGTCAGAGACTTTCAAGAAAGCGGTCTATTCCTCCTCTGTAGGGGACTCTAACATCTTCTCATTTCTCTTTAGGGTTGAGATTTTCTCTAAAACAAATCACAACTGCTCCATGAGAATTAACAATTGATATTTCCACTTCTCTAAGGTAATTAATAAAAGAGAGTGTCAAGGTCAGACAATATGGAGGACTCACCTCACCTTAAGTGAGTTACATAGGCTGAGGAAAAGGGATTTGGTTGGGGAAAGGGACAAGCCCCATTTTTCTGCTATAAATGAACTCATTAATACTATCCTGGACCATAGATTTTATGAGACATTAACCATCACCACTGGCATTCCTGAGCTAAGTGGGTTGGGGGGCAGGAGGTATGGGGATAAACAAGGTGTGGAAAACATAGTAGGGAAAGAGGACTGTTGAAAATCAGGTAAGTGAGATCCTGGTAATAGCCTTGCAACAGCCAGGCAGGTGACCTGGATTGCCCTCTGTCTTTGCTGGTGTACAAGTCTTACCAGAGCTTACTTTCAAGACTCAGCAGAGGAGTAGGTAGTCATGAGTATTCCTTCTCCAGGAAGAATATAATTGTTGTATATTGTTCAATATTAGCAGCCATTGATATGCAATTCCTACTTCTGTCACCTATGGCATTAGATCTTCATGCATTAGCTGGAGAAAGTGCAAGGAGAAACTTTCCTTCACCTGCTATTGGCTACTCAATGGTATAGTTTATATGGGAATGACAAGATAGATGCCTCACTCTTTCTGCTCCTTTACTCAAGGGGCTGATGCCATCAAAATCCTTCCTAAGGAGAACTTAATGACTTATCCTGTGGTTGCTGTCTTGTTTCTTTCCTTTGCTGTTTCATCTTCCTGCCTAGGCCACAAAGTCACCTTCTGTCCTCATTAGACCACCCAAAATGTCTCTGTAAAATCATCTCTCCAATCCCTCTCCTTTGCTGTTGAATCCAGACTTGCTTATGTGTTTGTGTTGGAAATAAAGACAACAGCATTTTTTTCTTATCCCTTCGATTTGAAGGAATCATAACATCATAAATATTACTAAACGTGATAGACTATGAAAGAATGTAGTCCTTTGACTCTCAAAATAAACTGAAAATTATGTAGGCTCTTTGTCCACCACATGGTGCAAACAATGAGCAGGAAAACAGTGGACTCAATCTGGTCTCTCTATGCCCTTCGTCTAACACAAAGAAACTGCAATCTCTTTAAAAGAAGCATATTTTACTATATTTGATAGGATAGAATACATAAAAATGGGACTGCCACCTGCACTGTCTATGACTGAGCAGTTGTCCTGACATTTGAGTGGGCATTGTTGACTTTCAGTAATGCTTCCTCTGCCACTACAATGAATCCACCTACACTTTGTTGTCCATTTTCCAGAAAAAGTGTCAAAGTGAGTTTGAGGGAAATGTGTTACATAAGCCTAGTTCACACTTCCGGCTCTCCTTTAGCCTATGATTCAAAATTGTCATCGCCACTTACAATCCCAGCATCTTCACCTGTAAAATGAGATAATAATAACACATGCCTTCAGGATTAAATAACACAGCTACAACACCGACCAAGAGCTTCTGTTAAATACTTCTGTATTTCTAGCTTTATAATAAAGTACAAGTTTCAGAAATAAGGTAAAATCTTCACTTTCCTTAGATCCTGAAAAATCCAATGAGTATAATAATCACTCTCTTTACTAAAACAGATTCTGAAATCTCCCTTAAGCAAAACCCCTTACTGGACTGCAAATGTCTCCTACACATGGTAAACTTCTCAAAGAGAGGCATGCTCTTTATATCCTGAATGAGTGCTCTCTGACACACATCCTCAGCAAATATCTTTAAACTGAACCAATCTAGCCTTAATGACAATATCATCAATGCATCACTAAGCTACAGCATTTGATTTGTATAAAACTACTTCCCTTGGAAGACTGTGAGATTCAAGAAGACCTTGTGTGGGAACACGCTCTGTTCTGCACAGATGACATGCAGTTGGTGTTTACGCAATGTCCATCATTTATTCCAGAGGGTTTCACTAATTTTATTTCTTCTTCCTACCTCCTATTTTCAGAATACAAGAATTCAGCACTTTTCTACCCTTCTTCAATAATTCAGTGTTTCATCTGCCATAACTCTAAGCACAAGGTCATATAAATCTTGTTGGTTAGGTATTTTATCTCCCCAACAGCATGATAAAATTTGGAGGCAATTCATCTGGCTCAGACCTAATTCATTCCTCATCATGCTTATAATCTAGTACATTTATTAATGGCGCCTCTTTCACTTTCAAAAAGGCTCTAACTTGGTCATCTTAATGCTCAGCTGTTGGAGAGACAGGCCCTGTGTCTTACTGGCATCCCCAAACACAAAATTTTACTCTGCACAGACGTCTTTTGGTTGAAACAAGGACAGTGCTTTACTAACCAGTCTAATAAGAGGCAGATGTTCCTGCCTATATACATTTTTCATCAGCTCCTCTCTGAATGAAGTATCTTCTCCAAAAGGCTTCATTTTGACATATCCTTAATAACGCCTCCCTTGTCCTTAAATAATTAACGTGTTTAAAAATATCAGTCAATAGAAACAGAGTGATACATGGAGTGGAAGAAAACAGTGACTGTTTTGGCAGAACAAATAAAAGCTGCATTACTAACCATACAAACCTCACTAATGGAGTTTATCAGCCTTTTCCCAGCTAGAATTTTCATTTCCTTTGTCACCAGGACTCATAAATCCCCGCCACATGACTGGCCCAACTGCTTTATTCGAGACTGATACTAAGCTTCTTACGGGTGTTGGTGCCACGGTTCACTTGTGCTGGGAAAGGAAAGGTAGGTGACGCTGACTGTCTCAGAAGAGAGGGCAGAGCATGGGCACATTCTGCAGACTCAGGTAACTGACTTTGTTGCAGCCACACAGGAAAAGTCAGGAAAGTATTGTTCATTCTCTCTCTCTCTCTCTCTCTCTCTCTCTCTCACATATATACACACTCTCCATTAATGCCCACTGGCTTGTTCTTATTACTGTTAGGGGTTTAGAAAGATTCTTTCTCTGACCTACCTACTCCTCAAGAAAGTGCCAAGTAGGGACTCAATCAAGGAAAAAAGTAATTGCAGGTAATTTCCTTCTCTCTACAAACATCAACCATGTTGGCTAAAAATCTGATATTGAAAGTATACCATTTTTGTTAACATAACAAAATGCTTTTTCTAATATTAAAGGTTCTCCATCGGGAGTGACTCCCACCCCAGGGAACATTTAGCAATGTTTGGAGACAACTTTGAATGCCAGGACTGAGTGGGAGCGGATGCTACCGGCACCTGGTAGTCAGAGGCCAAAAAGGCTACTAAACACCCATAATGCCAAAGACAGGCCTCTATGATAAAAGATTACTCAGCCTACAGCATCAATAACTGTTGAGAAACAATGGTCATTCCTGATTAAATAATACAAGATAAGAGAGAGGAACAATTCACTTTTTCATTCAATAACAATTTACTAGGAAACCAAACAGCACGAAGTTTGTCCTAGACAAACATTACAAAATGCTCAGTGTACTATTACTACCCTCATAAAAGATGAAATGAGGCTGTAAGAAAAAACATATTCTGTTCAGGTCAAGAAGTCAGGACATGGAGCCTGGGGAAGGAGCCACACACGAGCGACTCCCCTCGGTGGGTGGAGGGAACTCTGTAGACTGGAGCTTTGCCGTGCTGAGGGGAAGGGAGAACAATTTTGCCTTTTGAACCCTGTAAATGTTTTACATATTCAGAAAATAAAATTGACACAAATCTAAGAAAACTACAAAACTGAAAACAATAGAAATAATTGTATATCAGACTTAAGAGTATATCAAACTAGCAATGAATTCATTGATTTTTATGAATGAAATTTTATAAGCTCAAAATGTGTAAAGCAAAAATTAACAAGTCTATAAGGAGAAGTTATTTGAAGAGTACATAACAAATCTCTCTTGTTCTACAACAATAAGCAAAAAAATGCCATCGTAGATTTCAGTATCATCAACAAAACTGTCTTACCACAACAAATAAGCAAGTGAGCTGACGGTTACATTAATCAGTGTGATGGAAGCATTCCACACTGTTTATCAATTCAGCACATTGTACCCCCTAAATTCTTTAACGTAGACAGTCATGATTTAATAAAGAAAGAAAAAAAAACTGGTCTAAGAGACAAATGCAGACTATTTCACACTACTGATCACCAACATTCATAAAAATTAACCATGAATTGTTAAATTATTAATTCTAGTAGATGGTTTTGTAGATTGTTTAAGATTTACTTCACAGGTTATTATGTTATTTCATAATAAAGAAAGAGTTTTATTTCTTCTGTTTCAATCTAGGAGACAATTATTTTGCTTATTGTACAAACTGGAACCGTCTGAACAGAGCTGAATAGAACTCTTGAAGAGTGAATGGCCTTTCTCTTTTCCCACTTTCAACATTAAGTACATGTAATGTTAGTTGTAGTTTTTTGTAGATGCTCTTTATTTCACTGAGGAAGTTCTTCTCATTGGTACTTCACTGAGAGTTTTTAGAAAGGAAGGATATTGAGTTTTTATTTTGACCACTGCTTTTTCTGAGCATATTGAAATGATTATGTAAATTTTATGATTTAGTCTGTGGATATGGGAAATTACATTGATTAATTTTAACACATTCAACCAACCTCGCATTCCCAGGATAAACCCCTCCAGTCACAGTATATTATCTCCTCCCCACACACATAAAACACATTTTGCTTTAAATGCTAATTTTTTAAAGAATGATAGCTATATTCTTAAGAGATACTGGCCTGCAGTTATTTTTATTTGTAATGACTTTGGTGTTGGCATCAGGGTAATATTATTCTCATAAAATGAGTTGGGAGATACAAACTCCTCTTCTATTTTCTGGGAGCGTTTGTGTGGATGTGTGGAATTGGTATTATATGTCCCTTAAAACACCTGTAGAATTTATTAGTAATGACATTCAGGCTAGAAAATTTTCTTTTAGAGAAGTTTTTAAGCTACAAATTTACACACACACACTCACTCATGCACATATTTTCTTTTTCTATTTAATTAGTCTTGCAAGAGGATTGGAATTTGTTCTTTTCAACTTAGTTTTGAATTAATTAGCAAAAAGTGGGTCACAATATTTCTTTTTATCTTTCTAATGTCTGTAAGATTTACAAAATTGTCTCCTTATACTGGTAATCTCTACCTTTTCTCTTTGTCTCCCTTTCTTCCATGATTAATCTATCTAAAACTTTATCCATTTTATTGATCTTTTTGAAGAAGCAGCTTTTGCATTATTCATCATATTTTTGCTTTGTTTTTTCTATTTAATTAATTAGTCTCTCTCTCCCTGAAATACAACATCTAAACTCTCTCTAGGTAGTTGAGTGGAGTGGGCCAATTGTAGGCCTCACCATGTTTGTTTCTCTTTTCTAAGGAATCACTTCTTGAGCTTCCTGTTATCCAAAGTCTGGGAATAATTTTTCATATATTTCACCTAGTATTTTAGCTATTAGAAGTGGGAAGATCATCCAGTTCTTGTTAATCTACCACAGGAAGAAGTGAAAATCTTTTTGTTGGTTTGTTTTGCTCTTAATTTTAAAAAATCATGTTTCTCTTCTTCATGTAAATTATATTAATAAATGATGTAATGTTGAAATAGCTCAGCATTGCTAAGAGGAATTGTAGTTGTTTGATATATATCACTGCTTGAAGACCCTGTTAAATGATAGTCAAACTCACTATTAAATAATATTTTAATTTACATTTTTAATTTATGTATTTCTATCTGTATTCAAATTATGATTGGATTAATTTTTTCTTTTTGTTTATACACTTTGTGTGTCAAAGATTATCCCAGCTCCATATAATAAAATGAGAAGTTGCTCACTTCATTTTGATGCAAGGGAATATTTTTAAAACATTTCTCTGTTCAATATTTTGTGGAACTCAAGCTTAAAAATATCCAAGAATGATAAATTTCTAAGGGCTAAACTTTGACAAATATTTCAACTTTTTAAATACAATTGATATTTAAAACTAGCTTTCTATAACTTCTCAGATCAATTTATAAGTCATATTTTCCTAAAAGTCCATCTGTTTTATTCATATTTTCTAATATATTGGTATGATAACACACAGAATATTTTAATGATTTTTACTTGCTTAGGGAAGGTATAACATCTTTATGAATCCTAAGATTGTTATTTATATTTCCTTTTTTATTTTCATATTTGTCAATTTTTAATAATCATATAGGTCTTATACACACAAAATAGTTTGACTTTATTTTATTTAGAAAATCTATTTTTCATTATCATTTCTTTTACTCATATTAATTTCTTCCTTACAACTGCAGTTTTTGCTGCTAACTTCCTTTCCCTTCTGCATTTGAATGCTTTGAATTTTTCTGTTAACTGGATAAATGCAATTAAGTATATAAATTTCCTGGAAGTGCTGCCTTGGCCATGGAATTAATTCTTTAAATTAATGCTATCTGTTAGAAATTTTAATAGATAATACAGCAGCTACTAATTTAAATAACATACATGCATCTATTTATTTTCTGACTGTTCAGTTCAGTACTCCTTTCCAGTCATCTGAACTACCATGTGCCAGGTATAGATACTGGCATTAAAAAATGTAATTATTATCAGAATGTCATACTAAACCATCATTCATAGGGCTCCCTTACACAGCTAGTTACTGAAGACCCCATATCTGATTCCCACTTAGCTTCAGCAGGCCTTGATTTCAGATGTGACATCACACTAACCTTCATGTTTTCTATTCCAATTTGGAATCTCCATTTGAGCAATTTATGGTTGGGATGAATCCCTAAGGCTATGCTGGCTTCTTTCTCTGGCATCTAACTGGATGACCTTGGCCTGCTTCTAAAATTTTCTAGACTACTCTTGCCTTCATTGCATTGACACATGGTGATAGAGTGTTGGGTATGTAATCTGGGTATTTAAGATACACACACATACACACATACAAAAAAAAAAAACCTCATTGATTTCAAAGTTTTCACCACATTTAACTAAACTTCGCTAAGCAATTGTCCTCAAAGATTACCTTCTGTTATTTCTTTTCACATTTCTTTCATGCCCAAAGTGCCATGGCTTACATGGCTCAATTTATTTCATTAAGGCCCTCAGTCCAAATTCCTTTCTGTGTCACAAATAGGAATGCAGTCCCATAGCTCTGAGATAATTTGACTCAGTCGCTCTAATCTCCCCCAGGTTTAAACTAAAAAAATACTATTCCTACTTCACAACCTAAATTACCATCCTTATTTCCATTTACTTTTTCCTCTTTTTTATAAAAATTAATATATTATTTATAGAAATTGTCAAGATATTCCCTTAAAAGTAAATGTTATTTGAAAACATATTTTAATGCCTTCATAATATTCCACTGTGCTCTTGCACTTACTGAACAAGTTTTGGGGCCAGGTGTGGTGAGTCACACCTATAATCATAGCACTTTGGGAGGCCAAGACAGGTGGTTCTTTTGAGGCCCAGAGTTTGAGATCAATGTGAGTGAGAGAGCAAGTTCCTGTCTCTACTAAAAATATAAAAATTAGCTGAGTGCACCTGTAGTCCCAGCTACCTGGGAAGCTGAGCAGGAGGATGGCTTGAGACCAGGAGTTTGAGGTTGCAGTGAACTCTGATGACTTCACTGCACTCTACTCTATCCAGAGCTATAGCACAAGATCCTATCTAAGAAAAAATAAAAATAAAGAAATAAATAAATTTAGAAAATGAAAAACAAAATGGCAATTTTTATATTGTCCATCATTTTCTTTTTAATTTTCAACTAGGTGTATCTTGTATTCATTTCTTCTTAATACTCTGAGGCATATTACTTTACAATATGGTAAAAATTCTAGGCAAATCGATATTGGTATTTTGAAGCCCAATCTTTATTGCTGAATACTTTTCTCAACTTATGCCAATTTATAACAACAATCATTATGTGTATTATATCCCTCTTATACTTTTATGAATAGTTGACCTCTTTTTTGTCTTTGTCTTCTCTTAAACAAGTAAAAATAACATCCTTTCATTTAAATTTGCATCTTTAATAATTGTGCAGTATTTATTCTTATTACAACCTTGTATTTATTCTTACATAAATTATTCTTTACATTTTTTTGTTTTAGTGCTTCCCTTATTGGTTTATAGAAATATTTTACAAAGAAAGTATGTCAGTCCATATTTTATATGTGAAATCAATATTATTAATGTATTGAGGTTTTAAATTTTGACCTAGGGAAACATATTAGTATTTGCCTTCATGATTATTCTTATTGTTTATTACCTTATAAAGTTCATTTTCTTTGCAAGATCAATTAACTATGCATGTTTAATTTTGTAACTTATAATTTTACTTTTATCATACATCTGGAATTTATTTTCAGTTCCTTATAAACTTTGATAATGTCCAGAGAATTTTCACCCTAAATATAACTTTTAATATTGTCCATAATTTTCATAATACCTATTGGCTTGTGATTTCATACACAGATTAACTCATCAATATAAGTCACATAGGAAAAATTTAGCACACCCTGGGTCACATTTTCATATACATACCTGAAGAATCAATAAATGAATAGTTTCATAGTTCCCCACCAATAGGTTTGCTATTATTCTCCAAAGGTCAATACCCCATAAAATTGAGAAATACTTGCTTCCCAAAGCCTGTTTTCTGCATTCAGAGTAGTAAAATACTAAGTAAATTTATGGGAAGTTTTTTCTGCTGTCTAATTCACTAAATATACCTCCAGAAATGAGAATTCAAATGAATAGTGCTTGAATTCCCTGTTCTCCATTTCCTGCTTATGAATTTTGTATTTTATAGGTCTTGACTATATAGGCCAAAAATAGAATCACTGTAGCATAATAGGTTTGCTTACAAGTTTAATTTTTCCTTAATTTCACTCATGCAGTAAATACTTGGAGTTCGGGTCCCTTAGTGGCAGAAACTAGTAGTAATGAACCAATCACATTTCAAGGTTATCTCCCTCTAAGATCCTCTTTCACGTTCCCTTCAAAGCGATAGTACGTTGTCTGAAAGGGTCAGGACACTGTCGCAACCTGAAGGAAGTGCTCGATGCTGGGTCTACACCTCACCAACACCTGGCTCTAAAGGGCAGACTGACTTCTCTTATATTGGTCAGAATAACTATGTCATTCTTTTAAGGTAAATAGTTGCATGAAGTTTTCTAGGTATGGAACATGAGATACATGCAATTAAAATAAATTATAGAATATTCATGGCACAGATACTAAGGGAGTTGCTAAGACTGAGGGGCCAATGTTGGGTGAAGAACATTCAATGTAGACAACCTCGATGAGGTCACATTATTTAAATATATTCTTTGTCTTCTACATGATATTTTGTAATCTGCAAAAAGGGTAGCCCTCAAGCCAGTGTCACCTACCACTGGTTTAGCAGGTCTACCTTGCACTCTCCCGACTTGGTAAGGTATACGCACGTGTATGCCCCTGAGCCTCAAAGTTTTACACGAACGATCCTGCAAACTGAGTTAAACTTATGCGACTATAAATGAATGCTGTACTCATGTGGATATCTAAACACAGCCTGATATTGGCAACCTGGCACTTTCTGGAGGTTGGATGCAAATTTGACCTTTTTAGTGAATGCCTTCATATTCCACCCCCTGCCCTGTTGTCATTGTCAAAGCCTTATTTCTCAGTTCACTAGTTATTGGCATCTGAGTGTGTGTTTATGTGCATGTGTGGGGAGTTGTTTAGTTGGTATCCAAGTTTCACAGAGCAGATTGCATCTCTCATATTCCCTAAAGTTATGAAGTATCATAATTCACACTGACATCATCTCTGCTGTGCTATCTGGAAATATTTCTCTCTCATGAGGCAGCACTTTTAATCAACATGTTTGTGTATGTAACTGACACTCCACCGATGAAAAATACAAGTGCTCTGGATTTACGTGATTATAAACATGCTCAAGGAAGAGGCAGAAATAGGCTAGTCCCGTACCCCGCCTGTATTAAAATAAGAGGAGGAAGACTCTTGCCTGGGAGTTAGCTGGAATTATGTAAGAGTGTAGTCTTCATGTATAGCCAAATGACCTTGAATTACCGAACCCTTGCATTTCTACTCCATCCCCTAACTTCCTGTTTCCTTATCTCTAACTCCAGATTTTGACCTGATAACTTTACCTCCCTTTTAGATGATTTTCTTTGCTACTAGTAGAATACATCTTTGTCTGGACCTGACCCTGCATTCTATGGCAAACTAATCTCCTTATCTTTCAAGGCAAGTATTATCTCTAAAATGATCCAAAAAAATAAAAAGCAGTTCATCAGAATGAGATTTTTTCCTGCAACAGAATTGCTTATGAACAATAAAATAGCATAAAGATTGATTTGATCAATATTTCATGTTAGAAAGAGCTGCCACAAAGCTCAATGCTGCCTTTGGTCTTCTCATTTTCATTAATCTTACTGAAGATAAATTGTATTAATTAAATTTGGTGTTCTAAATTGGATGGCATTATAAATAAACTAGGGAGAAATGACCCAGAGTGGAAAATCTGAAATGGGTGGCCGTGGTGTTTACTTTCACAAGATTCATCTTACAGGAGAAAAAACAACATCCTCCAACAAGAAAGTTTTTCTGTTTGTTTTATCCACACTTCAAAAAGAAATAATGGAAGTAAAGAAGCCCGAGAAACTGATACCAGTGAATCTACAATTCATGAGGCAGATCAGGAAATTTGAAAGCTACAATCAGGAAGGTAAAGGCCAAGCTAACACCATCAAAACTCATCAAAATCATGTTTAGTTTTATGTTCTCCAAATACTTAATACTTAAAAAATTGGGTAGTTTCGGGGTGAACAAGCAAGGAAGCTGTGTTAGATGTACTTCCATTGCTCAAGGTCACTAGTCTGGACCCAGAAAACTATCTGCGTGACCTTAGGAAATGTGTTCCAATCCTCTGAGCTGCAAATACCTGATGGGTTTCATGAAGATAATGATCATTTCTACCAGGTTATTTGAGAATCAGATGAGAAAATGCATGTTAAAAGCCTGACAATGTATCTATTACCTACCGAGCAACTGATGTATATTAACAATAGTTAAGGTATTATTTCAAAAACAATAATATGAGCGTATGATCAAGAAAAGGTCAAGGTGTAGGTCAAGTCTAATCTATACATTTTGCTATTAGGAAGGAGTAATAATAAGCCCATGTCATAGGCAGAATATGTAAGAGAAGTTGTCAGAAAATCTGCCTTCTAAAGCTCATAGTCGAGAGAGAGAGACAGAGAGAGAGAGAGAGAGAGAGAGAGAACAAGTGTAAGGGAAGGGTCTGATTCCAACAGTAGAAATACACATTAAGTGCTATGACAATCTAAGGGGAAAAATAATTTGTATTGAGGAGTTAGAAGAACTTTCACAGAGGAAATAACATTCAAGTTGGTGCTTTAAAGACGAGTGGGAATTTTGCAAGTGGAGAAAGGTCCAGAATCATCCTAAAGACTGAGAATGATGTTTGTGAGGCCAAAGGGCCCACAAACAAGGATGTCTCATGGATTTGATTTAGACAGAGATAAAGCAAGGAGTGGAGGAGAAGAGGATAGGGCAGTGATTCAGCTGAGGAAAAGATGAGTCCAGTTGGGGAAACCATGGGATGCCTGCTGGGAATGGACATACTACCCTGAAACAATGGTGAACGGTAGGATATTAAGGTGAAGAAAAACAAGGCTTCAGCTCACAAGTATGGAACAGGACGGCAAGAAACCTGCAGCAGCATAGCTGAAATGGGTATTTATCCTGCTCAAGAAAATCCCCAAAGGAAGAAAACTAAAAGAGATAGCCAAAAGTTCAAAGGGCACACACAGTAAACAGAGCTATGGTTTGAGGAGAGAGCAAGGGTCTAGCTATGGATCCAGAAGTTTATTATGTCATTTGGACAGCCAAGCGGCTGTCCACATAAGAAGCCTCCCATTATGATCAATTACTGATTCCTTGATCCATTGGTCAAGAGGAGTTTGCATGGCGATTTTCTCAAGGGCTCACAAAGCCAGGGCTGCTGTGAGCTAGGAGGGGAGAGAGAAGGCATCTCTGAAGCACCATGAGGGGCATAAGGAGATTGTGAGAAGTGACTCTAAGGAGACAAACCAGAGTCTATAAAAAGTCCTGTGTTCCTCCCCAATGGAAAATTTTTTTTTTTCTGAAAAAGTCTGGGGAGGGTCAATGGGGAAGAGGAGGACCACACCAATCAAGGTCCAAGTTTGATGAATAATGTGTCCAGAACAAGGCAAGAAAACAAACACTGGCTTACCTGACTTTGCAGACATAGAAACTGAGATTGAACTCCGAATCCATCTCATAACTATATGATCTTGGATATATTACTGCAATGTTCTCAGCTGGTCTCCTCATCTGTGATGTGGGAATTATGATACCTGTGCTATAAGAGTGCTGTGAAGATGAAGCAGGGTAACATGTATAATCCAAACACGTTAACACCTGTTAACTCCTCTTCCTCTTCTTCACCAGCTCCAGAAGCCTGGGGTTACCAGGCACAGCCAACTTGATGACTTTATCCTGCTTTCTGGAAGTTCACAGCGTGAAAAAAGAGATTGACACATGTAGCCCTCCACATAAAGATGACCACCAAAACGTGCCCTGGACCTCTCAGTTGCCTGGCGAGTGGCTTTTTTTTCTATCATTATTTCCCATATTCTTCAAAGTGAAGTTTGTGGCTGCTTTTAGTACAGATAATTTTTTTCTAAGAAGCTATTGATTCCATGGGGCTCATGTAAATACGGATTTAAAGGACCAACAGTAGAGTGTAACTTTCAAAACAAGTATCTAGCTGTCTTATTAAAACAATATTGGCAATTGATAGCTACCTAAGCTCCTTATCATTTAGGTATGCTTGACAGCCTTTGACTTTTCCTTTCCTAAAGGGAAGTTCAGTAAGTATATGTATTAGGTTGTTTTAGTCAACCGTATTGGGAATCTGCAGCATCACTTAAAAGCCATTGGAAAAACAAAATTCACTGTTGTTATTTCCTGAGCTCCAAACTGTACTATAAAAAAATGTGACTAATTTCCCATCCCCACTGCTTTCTGATTTCCCAACAGCTTATTAGCTCAGAATTATTGAAAAAAGTTCTTATCTCTTAAACTTTCAGTTTATTTAATATCTTGTAGGACGTAGGCTTGCAGCTTTATGAACAACCATAAATTATTAAAATTAAACTACAGTCATGTCTCAATTTCCTCACTGAATTCATAATAGTAGTGCTCTCAGCATTATTAAGGGGACCTAAAGTGGTGTAATGCAGAGAGCTGATAAGAGTCAAATGACCTAGTCTCTGTGTTGGACTCTGGGACCTTGTATAAGACATTCTGTCTGCCCTCCAGCGTCACTTACATATTTGGAAAAATGGGATGACGGCTACCCTGTATCATTCAGGATTATGACAACGCATTTTTTTCAGATGCTTTTGAAAATTATAATGCACAATATAAAAGTCTTCTGGAATTATTAATATTGGAGATGGTGCCATTTATGTTGAATTTTAAACCATCAACTTATCAAAGACTTGTTTTCAGCCTGGGGTTCACTAATGCTTGACCTCCCTCTAAAAATAACAAGCAATTTTTGTAAATTGTAAAAGAGGAACATTTGCCTGGCTTCCTGTCAGTAAAGACCATTTATATGCTTGAAATAAATGCCATTTAGATATGACAAATATAAATCCTAAAATTTTCTATAATGAGCTGAGCTTAGCAAAGGGAAAATCCCCATAGAAACTTACCACCTCAAAGGGTCTCCTAGGTATGCAAAAGGTTTTATCACAACAGGTGAATTGGAAGAGAGTGTATAAGTCTTATTGTAATTTTTAAACATTTTTCTCAAATGCAAGTTATTGCCACCTTCTAATTCACAACAAATGTTGTCTATTTGATGATGAGTTCTCAAATTATATCCTTATCCCTGGGAACTGTGTTGAGATTAAACCCCGGTCACTCAACAGGTAGCTGGGCATTCTATGTTCAACATACCCATGACTAAACTTACCAGCCTCCACACCAACAATGATCATCCCCCGTTCTTCTCATGACTGCAGCTGGTTATATTTGTACAAGCCAAATCTGCCTGGTCAAAGTTAGGTGTCACCAGAGGCCTGCCTGCCATTTAAACATAAAAAATTCATCTCCCATACCTCTTATGTGCCTATATCTCTGCCTACCTCCATGCATACCGAAAGCCACCTTACTCTACCATTTTCTCACCCCAGTAAGTAGTCAGTAGAGAAAAAGTAGTAATGTGGGAATAAAGGTGGCAATATTTTTTCTTGATTCTAGGACTAAGAATTAATGCTTGACATGTTTCATAATATTGATTTTGACTTTCTTTCTTGGTATGGAGAAAAGAAACTTAAATTGAGATTTAAACCCTGTCTGCTCACTTACTAGTTTATGACCTTGAGAAAGTCAATGTATCTGACCTCCATGTCTTCATTTTATGATTTATACATAATAGTAGCTTCTTTCCTTCCCCATGCAGTTATAGTGGGGCTAAAAGGGCATATTGTCATTTAAAGAAGCAACGTGTATTGTAAAGTTTTAGGCGGTACAAATGCTAGCAGCTTTCCACCAAAACATCTGCAATTGTGCCTCCATCTATCCTGTCTCCTTTCTTCCTGCTACCACGATACATGAAGGCTCCTCTTGCCACTGTCTAAGGCATCTACTTGTATCTTGTCCCAAGTGGTTCCCTCCTATTCATTCAAGGATTTTGTTCCTTTCCTAACTCGCTTCTCTCTAATGAGAAGAGAAGAGGAGAGGAGAGGAGGGGAGGGGAAGAGAGGGACGAAGAGAGGAGAGGAGAGGAGAGAGATCCTTGAACACTGACGTTCTCCCAGTTCATCCTCACCCGGGTACAAACATGGCGAAGTACTTTGTATCTTCCATCTTCCTCGACCCGCAAGTCCATCCCCAGTTATTGTCTGTCTCTCTCTTTCCCTCCAAGTGTATTTATCAGGAGAGTTGCTCACATGCCTTTTCTCTTCTTCCTGACTGCCTATTAAGACTTTAACCCATTTCAATCTAATCCTTTCCCACCCTTAGAAGTCAACAGAAATTGAACCCAATGTGAACATTTTAAACAATTTCATCTTATTCAGTCTTCCCCCTAGAATGTGGCATGATTTGGCCACTCCTTTCTCCTGAAACTCCTCCTCTCTAAGTTTCCACCACACTATCCTGGTTTAACCTCCAAATTAAGATTCTGAGCTTACTTGGATATAGTCTCTATCTCATGCATATGTATATCCTCAGCTTCTAACACAGCTATCAGCACCATGCTCAGTAAGTGTTTTTATTTATTTCCCTTATTTGCTTGTTTTTAGAGAAACTGGTCCTCCAGTTTTGTTTTTAGTTTGTTTTGTGTTTGGAGAATGATATGATACTGAGATAGAGTGGAATATATCATATTCCAAATAAATTGTGGGGTATTGTGTTTTTTTCCAATTTACTAGCAATTCGTTTATGAATATATGCACATATATAACATAAGATAGTAGGTATTTGTCTGGTGCTATTTTTGACTTTTATGTTTTTTTAATTTTAAAATAAATTTTATAATGGCCTCAAAATGATCTGGATTTCTCTGTTTCTTATACAATGTCCTAGATATAGACATCACCTTCATTTATGTACTGTATTATTTATGTATTGTATGTATTCATTTATAATTGAAATTTGTGATTATCCATAAATTCATCTATATCTGCTACACTATCCTCAGTTCTTTCTTAAAATTTCATTCTTCTTATTTATAGGTATCATTGAAGTCTGGTTTTATGCTCCTATTCTTTTAGCACTGTTCAAGTAAATTTATAAACAGTAAGTTTTCAGTTTAAAATACATTAATTTTCATTAAGGTATAAAGTGAAAACATTAAAATTCACCTTTTTTAAGTTATGCAGATTTAAACAAATGCACACAGTTCACCACCACCACAATGAAAATATGGTCCAGTTCCATTACCCCCAAAGAATTCCTCTCTGCTCAGTGTAGTCAAGTTTGCCCCAGGACCCAAACTCTGAGAAATCACTGATCTGTTTTCTATATCTAGAATTTTGCTTTTTCCAGAAATAAATGAAATAAGATGACCTACAGCTTCTTGAATCTGGCTTGTCTTACTTAGCAGAAGGTTTAAGATTTATTCATGTTGCTGTATGTATTAGTAGTTCATTTTTTTTATTCCTGAATATTCCATGGATATATTATTTTTTCTTTATTCATTCACCAATTGTGGAAGGTAAACTAATCAATTCTCCCTGCCCCCCACTAAAAAGTTCATTGTTTAATCTTGGAACCTGTGAATATGTTACTTTACATGCCAAAAGAGACTTTGCTAATGTGATTAAAGTTATAGACTTTGAGATGGCAAGGTAATCCTGGATTATCCAGGTGGGCCAAATATACTCACATACATTAGAGAGATGGGAGCATCAGAAGGATCTGATGCCCTGTTACTGGTTCTGATGTAAGGGACTGTATGTAAGAATCAGAAAAAGGCATATAGAGTCTAGAGGTGGTAAAGGAAATGTGACCTCAGTTTTCATCTACATTGAACTGTATTCTGCTAACACCTGAACAAGAGGGGAAATATTTTCCCTTACAGCTTCCAGAAAAGAATGCAAGTCTACTGACACCTTGACTTTGGTGTAATGAGTCCTCTCTAGAATTCTGTCCACCAGATGTATAAGATAATAAACTTCTGTGGTTTTAAGCCATTAAGATTGTAGAAATTTCTTATAGTAGTAATGAAAAACTAATATACTAGTTGAAGGACATCCAGTTTGGTTTTAGTTTTGGGTACTTATGAAAAAAACCACTATAAAATGTAGAGTACAGGTTTTTATGTGAACTTTAGTTTTCATTTCCCTTGAGTGGAATTGCTAGGTTGTATAAGTGTATATTTTATTAGAAATTGAAAACTGTTCTCCAAAGTGAATGACTGGCATTTTTCATTTTCATGATTAATGTGTGAGAGCCATAACTGTTCTGAATTTGGGATTGGCAGTAAATCTTATTTGTTTGTTCATTTTCCCTGCTGACACCATGCATTAGTAAAACTTCTACATATATGGTGTGATTTCATTGTAGTTTTATTTGCAGTTCCATAATGATTAATGATTTTGATTTGGTGAAATGTCTGTTCAAAATTTTTTTGCCAAATTTTAATTGGGTTGTTTATTTTCTCATTATTGGTTTTTACATGTTCACATTTTCTGTTGTATTTATTTCCTAGTGCTGTGTATATCATCACTAACTTGGTGGCTTATAATACCCATTTATAATCACATAGATCGTATGTCAAAAGTCTGGCCATGGCATAACTGTGTTCTCTGCTCAGAGTTTACAAGTTTTACTAATGCAAGGTGTCAGCAGGCTGTATTTTCATCTGTTTTCTTCTGGAATTCAGGGTCCTCTCCCAAGCTAAATTCAGGTTGTTGACAGAATTCAGTTCATTGCTGTGTGGGCAGGACTGAAGTCATTAATTTCTTTCTGGCTGCTTTCCAGGAGCTGTTCAGAACCAGTAGAGGCCACCCTCTGTTTTAGTCAAGTATCCCTCCCACAACATGGTTGCTGACTTCTTCAAAGCCAGAAGAAGAATTTCCCTTTCACTTCTCTTATGGATACTTGAAACTAAAGTGAATATGAATCACATTTCCTCCATGAACTGTAATCTAATCAATAGAGTAGCTATCCCATCATACTAGAAGATTCTGTCAAAGCTCAAGGGGGAAGGATTATATGATTATATAAGATTTATAATTCAGAGTGTGAAAACAATGGGCACCATCTTAGAATTCTGCCTACAGCATCTGGATACAAGTCTTTGATACGTGTATCAAAAAGGTTTTCTTACAGTCTTATATTTTTCATTCTCTTAAAAAATAATCTTTTGAAGAATAGAACAGTTTAATTTAGAAAAAGTCCAGTTTTTCTCCTTTTTCTCTTTTATATATTGTTTTTGATTTTGTATGAAAGAAATCTTTGCTTTATCCCACGGCACAACAATTTTCTCCCAGTTTTTTCTTCTAAAGCTTTGTAAGTTTAGGTTTTATATTTGAACAATAATCTATTTTGAATTAATTTTTGCATCTAAGACATGAGTATGAGTGAAGGTCTTTTGTTAGCATATGGATATATAATTGTCCTAGCACCATTTTTTAAAAACATTATCCTTTCTCAATTGAATTGGCCTTCTACCTTTCTCAAATAACAATTTTTATATATATAGATCTATTTCTGATTCTAAATTCTCTTCTATTGACCTATATGCCCATCATTTGTCTGCATCTAGATTGCTGTAGCTTTATATTCAGTGATTTGATTCCAAATCTGTCCTCTCTCAAAATATCTTTGACTATTTATGTTTTTTCTTATATGTTATTAATGTTTATAAGATAAAATATATTTGCCTTATCAGATACATTTTACAATGAGCTTGCCAATTTCAATAAAATTCTTTCTGGGTATTGATGGAAATTGTATTGAGTCTATAGATAGTTTTGGGAAAAATGTACATGTTAACGATATTGAGCCTTGTAATCTATGAACATGGTATAGTCCATCACTTATTCATGTACTGTTTAGTATCTCTTTTCAGGACTTTGTAGTTATCAGAATACCATTCTTGTACATACTTTGCTACATTTATACACAAGTATTTCTTGTTTATTGGTGCTATTTTTAAGCCATACTTTTAAAATTCAATTTCCAGCTTGTTGTTCATTGTTAGTATGCAGAGTACTGTTGATATTTACATATTGACTTTGTGTCCTACAATATTCCATTTACTACTTCTAAGGAGAGTTTTGAAATTTGGGGGTTTTATGTAGACAACACTGTCATTTGCACATAGATGCAATTTTATTACTTACTTTGCAATCTGTGTATTTATCATCATCATTATTATTTTACTTTTCTTTCCCTGTTGCACTGGCTAGCACTTCCAATTAGTTGGTAAATAGAAGAAGAAAGCCATAACTGCCTTATTCCAGTTTTAGAAAGAAAGCATTAATTCTCTCACCGTTAGGATTATGTTAGCGGTAGATATTTTGAAGATTTGTTTATTGGACTGAGAAAGATTCCTTCTATTGCTAGATTAATAAGTTAGCATTATTAAAGGATTTTGACTCATGTCAAATGCATTTAGGACATCTGTTAAGAAGATTAAAGGCTTTTAAAATTATTATTCTGTTGATAAGCAAAATTTACATTGATTGAATTTTGAATAATGAACCAATCTAACATTCTTGAGATGACCTGTATTTGATCATGATACATTATCCATTTTATATATTGGACTTTGATGTGCTAAAACATTAAGAATTTTGTATCTAATTTTATGAGGTATAGGGGCCAAGGACATGGAAATTAGTTGAAAGTCACTGAAATGAGGCAGACTGAATAACAAAAGAAAAGGCATACAAATGTATTTAATGTGTATACTTGGGAGCCTTCAAAATGAAGACCCAAGGATACAGGGGAAATTGTTTATTTTTTTACACTTAGTTTCTCAAAAGTATAAACGGTCATGTAGAAATATAATTGGATAAAAAGGGTATGATCTAACGCTAATAGACTGAGTGAAGAGACCCAGCAAGGCCTGTCTGAATAGATTCTTCTTGGCCTCTGAGCAGTGTCCATTTCTCTGGGTGTGAGGCAGTGCCCCCTATGGAATGGGGGTTCCTACACTCAAATAAGACAGAACTGATGATTTCTTTATGGCCAGTTCACACAGAATAATTTTAACTTTTATGACTAGCTTTTGCGAAAAAGTGTTCTGACATTTTTGACCTATTTTGGGGAAGAATGATACTAGTTTTTATGGTTAGCCTCAGAAGAGAATAGGACTGAGAGACAGAACAGGAAAAGTCCAGAGAAAAACTTTGGTTTCTGAGCCCTTCATGTTGGGATACAACAGATGATTATTTCTGTCTAGTTTTCTTTTCTTTTGATGTTTTTATATTTTGGATTCAGAGTAATCTTGATCTTAAAAAATGAGTCTGGAAGCATCTTTCCCTCTACTTTTGTCTAGGAAAAAATATAAAAGTGTGTCGTATATCCAAGTTGTCCAATATATGGGTGTAAAATTACTTGTAGCACTCCCTTATCACCCTTTTAATGTC